>JABUQX010123904.1:0-15633 GCA_015478945.1 Trachelipus rathkii | reverse complement strand
TACCACGCTTCTTTTTTACCGTTTAAACCGCTTTCATTCACCTACTTCATTCCCACCATTCGCTGTTTTAACCATTCTTACTTCCTTACTTTAGTCACATCCACACACTTCCTTTGCACTACTAACAAATTGCTTCCTTCATTTGCCCCCCAGATTTGTTCAGTATTCAACTTGTTCACATTCAACCGATTTACTAGCGAGCGCTCTCTTACATACTTATCCTTATTCTCTTGCTCACTTAACTTCTCACTTCTTAATCTTTAACCTACTTTCCTTCGTATCACCTTTCCTCCTCCATCCAAAGCCCCCACAAACTTAAATTTTACATAGAACAACATTATGATCCGATAATCCCATTCCTAAACCCCTCACTGATTTTTTAACACCAACACACTAGCTTCAAACATCTCCTTCATTTCACCAACACAAAATCAATCATTCTTTTCACCTCGATACCATCTCTACCTACACCAGCTCTAGTATACTTATGGATACTCTGCGTTAAAGAAAGTATTACTTAACACACATACCTCTCTCTTCACAGAAATCAATCACCTTCCTACCATTTTCATTTCTCCCGCAACCCCAAAACCACCTGTTATTCACCATCCCTTTTTGATCACCTATCCAACAATTCAGGTTCCCCAACACTATCAATCTGAAGCTCCTTACTCACCCCATCCAGAACATTATTCAGATTATCCCAAAAAATCGCATAATTATATAATATATTATATATATATATATATATATATATATATATATATATATATATATATATATATATATATATATATATATATATATATATATATATATATATATATATATATATATATATATATATATATATATATATATAATAATATATATATATATATAATATGTATATATATATAATATATATATATATATATATATATATATATATATATTATATATATATATATATATATAAATATATAATATAAATATATATAATATATATATATTATATATATATATATATATATATGATAACGTAGAAACATTTGTATGGATAATTAAATGATTAATATTTTAAAAAAAAAAAATTAAAACAATAGAATATCAAATACAATATGCAATGATGGAAAATTCACAATATAGAGCAGTTGCAAAATTGATATTATTAAAAAAGTAATTTCCTTGGGTTCAAGGCAAATTTATCAACTACTGTTTGAATAAAATAATCATAATTGTCAAAAACAAATTTTCTGTGTACACTCATCATAGCCAGCCCGTTTAACCTGTCGTCTTCCATAGTACTTCGTAGCCAAGTCTTGATCCTTCGCAGAGTACTGAAAGAGTGTTCTACTGTACTGGTGGTGCATGGCTGGGCGAGTAGTATCATTAAAAGCCTTTTTCGTCGACGGAAAGAAAGGTTTAGTACTCCTTTAAGACTTGGGAGACAACAAGATCTTTTAGTTCTTCACTACTCAGTTTCTTGTCCTTCCAAATTTTGTACCAAAGTTCTTGGCTCTTCTTCTGTGCCTTCTAAGTGGTAAAAACTATAAAATGAAGCTGTATTTTCCTTTAACTCATCGATTGTTATGAGTAGCATGTGGAAAGGTTTTAGAATTCCAAAGAAAAGGTTTTAGAATCCAGATACGGAATTATTAAGGATCTTCTCCAGAACTCCGTGGAATTTGTTGCTGGATGGTTGCTGCGGTGCTGCTGCCTACCAACAATCCGTGGTATATTCAGATCAAGTCCCAGTTGCTCGGCGATTTGATTAGCTTCTTTTAACACTTCATCGGTGATTTTTTCTTCATCTTTCCGATGGCTCCTAACCATTTCCACAATGTGTTGAATGTGCTGCGAGGTTTGACGATATCCAAGGTCTTGGATTGGAGAGCATTTACAACTGGCTCTAACATCGCAGAGTACTTCGCGATCAATATCATAGCCATGATGAATGACGACTTACATGCCGCTGAATGAAACTGAAAAGCGCTTTTTCTTGTGGCGGTATTTCCTTCAATGGAAAGGATTTCTAATGCTTGCATCATTCGTACAAAGTGCTCCTTAAACACTCTGATGCACTTGTGTTGTTCAGACCATCTGGTCTGGCATAGACTTGGGATGTTTGGCATTAATTTTCTTCTCAAGACCGACTCGCGAAAAAAACGTAATAATGTCCTTTATAGTTCCCACAGTATTGCGGATTTCTGGTATTGTGTTCAAATCATTTACTACTAGATTTAGTTTGTGTGAAGAGCAATGAAAGAACAATGCTTTTTATACTTTTTCCGCAATATTGCTTGGACACCTCCTTCTTTGCCAGACATCGTAGAACAGCCATCGAAACCCAAGATGTCGCTATTCAAAATTCCCAGTTTTACAATAAAAGTAGAAAATAATCCTAAATCCATATGCATACAATTGATCGCTGCATATATATATATATATATATATATATATATATATATATATATATATATAATATATATATATATATATATATATATATATATATATATATATATATATATATATATATATATATATATATATATATATATTATATATATATATATAATATATATATATATATATATATATACAAATATTATGCAAAAGTAGGCGAGGCCTAATTAAGAAGTCTTGGATCTAGTATAGCGAATTAACGATACTACCAATTTTAACTAAACGTTAAAAGAGTATAGAAAAATTACACAAACTGACCTTCCTTTTGATATATTATAGCTTGTTCCCTTTAGTACGTAGGAAATGAAGCCATATGATGTAGGGCTGTACTCTAAAACTCTTGCATCGCAAGAAAGAGTGGTGTTGCTTTTGAGAAGAGAGTAAACACTTCTAGGGGGGCAGCTGCCCCCCCCTGCCCCCACCCCCCTGACGATGCCCATGTATAATATAATATTAATATATATATATATGTATATAAAATATATAAAATATATTATATATATATATATATATATATATATATATATATATATATTTGTCTCTGGTAACGCTTCGGCTTCTGCCGATAAGGTAGGAGCTGTAATCGTTGATAGGATGAGCAGGTTCATTCCTTCTTCGACTAAATCTTTCTCTCCTCATAATCCATGGTTCGATCGTGCTTGTTCTCTGGCCATTCAGGCTAGAGACAGTGCGTATCGGGGGTGGAAAAATTCTCGTTTTCCTATCACTCTTGCTGTTTTTCATTCAGCTAGAAATCGTTGAAGGGATACTCTTCGACGAGCAAAGCGGGCTTTCATCAAACGAAAGTGCGCTAACCTCCTTGGTTCTCCTACTGACAAATCTTTCTGGCCTCTTGCCAAAAACATCTCTAACAACTTCTGTAAATCTGCCTTTACTCCTCTTATTCGATCCGATGGTTCTGTTGCTAATTCTCCAACTGTTGCTAATTCTCATATTTTCCTCTAATTCAACCCTAGACGATTCTGGCATTCCTCATCCTCCTCCTTCTCCTCTCAGGTGTCCTATGCCTTTGCCAGTGATTACATTTGATCGGGTGCATGGGCTCCTGAAATCTATGAACGCTAGGAAGGCGGGTGGCCCGGATGGCATTCCTCCCCGAGTTTTGAGGGAGTGTGCTTCCGAGCTAGCCCCTCCCCTCGTTCAACTATATTCTCTATGTCTCAATACTAACACTTTTCCTCAGTGTTGGAAGCACGCACATGTTCAACCTATTCCGAGAAAAGGTAGCCGCTCTGATCCTTCTAACTATCGTCCTATAGCTCTCCCCTGTATTCTATCTAAGATCTTTGAAACCCTTCTCCAACTCTCATTCTTAAATCATCTTGGGAATTCTCCATTCACTTCTTCGATCGCCAGTTAACGGCTTTCGGCGCTCTGAGCTGGTCTTACTGGCGATTATACTTTCCGATCTAACTGATTTAGGTTTTCCCGCCCTCAGGAACTACTGGGAGACTTCCCTGAGTTGGTGCGCTTGAATATCCAAGGCATTTGACGGGTTTGGAACGCGTCCACTGCATCTCAAGACCCCTCCCTGTTGGGTTTCCTTCCTTCTCTTTGCTTACTTACTATGTCTAGTTTCTTTCAAATCCGCTCAATATCGGCTGTTGTTGATGGGCGACTTCTTCTTTCTTTTTCTGTCAATTAGTGCGCTGTTTCTTCAAGGTTCTGTCTTATTTCTCCTACTTATTCCTACTTTTTCATTATGATCTTCTCAATTGCAACATTTCTAACTTTATCCACTCGTATGCCGATGACTCGACCCTCATTCTTCAACTCAATTCAATTCTGCTCCCTCTTTACTTCTAGAATTAACCTCTCGTCTTAATTCTTTACCGATTCTATCTCTCTGAATCTTAATAGAATTCCGGGTGGGCTCGTCTAAACCTTGGTTGAAATTCCAATTCTTTAAAAACCCAACTTTTACAAATCTTCTTCTCCAAGACAACCTTCTAACTTCCTATCTCTTTCGACGGTTCTCTCGTTTCTCCCCTGTTGACAATATAAACATCCTGGCCTTAAACATAAAACGATATCAGCCTGTTTTCAATGACGCGAAACATGTCAACGTTGCAGACGGATCTTCTCCATCAAACCTTCACCAACCTGAGGTGCGGTAGGATCGCACCCACCCATGCCGACCCTCTGGAACAACAATACTTCAAGTTTATAATACTGCGGGAGTTCGTGTTTTAGGCTGCGAGACTTTTTTCCTCTTCTCAGTTTGCTCTTAGCTAACAGGCCCATCCCGCCTTGTATGGAGTACTTACTCTCATACTCTGGGGAGCTCTAGGCTTCACCCGCTTTTGGTATGTCGAGGGTCAAAGGTCAAAAGGCTTAATAAACTGTTTCTGCACTTTTCCAGTTCTCACTTTATGACCCCTCTTATCTTTGCGGCGCGCAGGATGTTGCGGCTTTATCTCGTTTTCTTTAGGTACGCGCAGCGGCAGTGCTCGAGGAGCTTATCACTCGGTACCACCACTTTTTACCGACGCCCTCGTAGTCACAAAGGGCTGCTGTGTCAGCGCATTGGTTTGAGTGATATTGGGTAACTCCAGGCTAGTCGCTGCGCGTGCTTCCTTTTTTCCTGCCACCTCTGTCTGTGGAATTCTCTTCTATCTTCTGTGTTTCCTGCTGAATTTTAATCTCTCTCACTTTAAAGCCTGCGTCTTTGCTCATCTGCGTAATTTGCGTTAGTTTGATGAATATCTGAGGTGGTGCAACCACCCCCTCCTTGAATAGGGCTCTGCCTCTGAGTGGTGTGATAAATCTGCTAAATATATATATATATATATATATATATATATATAATATATATAATATATAAATATATATATATTATATATATAATATATATATATATATATATATATATATATGCTTACTTATTTTTATATTTAATGTTGTTACCCATAATATATAAAAAATAATTTATTTTTAAAATATTTCTGTTATATTTTTATTTAATGATTATTATTTTATTAAAATTATAAACTTTTAAATAATAATTGCATATTTCTTTTTTTTATTATTTTATTAGTGTACTTTTCAGTTTTCAAATCTGTAAGTATACAGTACATAGAAGTCATATCATAATATATTTTGGCGAGCTCTGGCTCGAAAATGCTATTCACCAATGTAATTAATAAATGATCAGTAATTATAAAGGCAACAGGTTAATTTTAATACAAAATCTATACGTGGGATTTACTGCTATTTGAATTTTGTTCTGACTCTACCATAACTTTAATTCAAAGTGTACTATCAAAGGGACTATACTGTGGACAAGGTCGACAAACGTTATAGTATATTGAATAGGTTCTTCACCTGGGGGATAGCACCTCCTGGAGGGGGCGCCGGGCTTCATTAAGGGGGCAGTAAGCTTATATAAAAATGTTATTATATAAAATATATATAAAATGAAATTATCTTCAAGCAGTTCTGTTATACATGACATTGCTATTAATAGTTACTAAGTTAAACGAAATTTAACACTGAAGACAATACATGTTGATGGAGATTGTTTAAAATAATTCTCAGCGCTATCGATAAAATCCTTGGTAATTAGTCAAAGAGAAGACTTGCGCCTTCGCTTGATTACCATTAAACCTGAAAATAGAAAATCTCGCAAGCTCTCATGAACCACAAGGAAGTCATTAAGACACAATTATAGTAAATTAGCAATTATAGTCGTTAATCATTTTTATCTACGTAATTTTTAAGCAAAATTTTTATTTTAATTTTTAGCAAAATTATTTTTCACCGATTTTTAATAAATATCTAGTCACGTTTCCTGCCTCCCAAATGAAGGGAGACGATGGGCAATACAACTAGTTGAAAGTGGGCGCTACACAAAAATAAGTTAAGAACCACAGGCTATAGTGATATATATATATATATATAATATATATATATATATTTATTTAAGATATCTTAATTATATATATATATATATAATACACAAAATATATAAAAAAATATATATATATAATATATATATATATATATATATATATATATATATATATATATATATATATATATATATATATATATATATATATATAATATAATTATATATATATATATAATATATATATAATAATATATATATTATATATAATATTATATATGATATATATAAGCGATATTATATTAGTTAGTTAGTTATTAGTTATTTCGGGATTTCAGTTAATAAAGTTCTATATTTTCCTTTAAAATATATATTAATAGAATATCTATATTACTCAAACATTTTATAAAATAATGTCTTAAGCAAATAATGATAATATATATATATAAGATTATATATATATATCATATATAATAGTATAATATATATACATATTATATACTATAATACTATATATACTATATTAAAATATATAATACTATACTATAATATACTATATATATATATATATAGTATATATATATATACTTATATCTTTATCATATATATATATATAAAGAAATAAATATATTATAGTATATATATAATATCTATATATATAATATATATATATATATTATATATATTAAATATATATATATATATAATATTAATATATAGTATATTATATATAAATAATATATATATAATATATCGTACTATATATTATATTATAGTATATGATATATATATATTATATATTAGTATATAAAATATATGATATAGTTATATATACTGTATATACTAATATATTTATATATGTAATATATTTATATAATATATACTATATATAACTATATGTAATTTATATATATAACTATATATATAGATATAACTATATATATACAGTAATATAGACAACCCGGCTATATATATTATTATAGTATATAATATATTATAGTATATTATAGTATATTATATAGATATATATATATATAGTATAGTATTTAATTCAGGCATCATGCCGTGACTTGTCTCTCGCGTGTAAGTTCAGGCTTAACTTCTTAATATACTATATGTATATATGAATATATAAATATCAATATAAATTATATATAATAATATATAAGTATATATAGTATATATATATATATTGATAACATATAATATAATAGAGAGAGAGAGAAGAGAGAGAAGATAGAGGAGAGAGAAGAGAGAAGAGAATCCTCCCTTCGATGACCGATCATTCCAAACACTGTATATGAGTGAGTCCACTAAAGCTGATTTAAGAATGCTTGTTGACGGAATCATCATTTTATCATTAAACAATAAAAGCACTGAACGTTCCATGTTAAACCAAGTTCAATTACGGAAGCCATAAGCGGACGGAGAAGAACAAAATTTTTTAACTTTTTACAAGGGAAAATGAATTTTGTTGTAAATTTGCGATAAAAACTCTGTAAGAAATTAATTTTATGTATTTAAATTGTTTACATAATTAAAAAAATAAAAAGTAATATTCACTTCTGCTTGTAGGGAATGCATGCCTACCTTGCCTACCCAGTGGGCACGTCCCTGAGATATGTATATAACTATATATATATAATATCATATAGTAGTAATATATATACTTATATATATATATATATATCATATATAGTATTATACTATATATATATATATAATATACTAATATAAATAATATATAAAGATGATAGTATATATATAGTATATTGATTAAAATTACATAATAACAATAAAAAAATTAAATCCTTCCAAAAGTAAAAAAGAAATGAAAAATTAGAATTATTTTTGTAATGGGTCCTCTCTCGCTCTCTCTCTCCTCAGTTCTCTCTCTCGTTCTCGTCTCTCTCCATCTCTCTCTCTTCTCTCTCTCAACGTCTGCTCTCTCTGTATATCAAAAAATTACATATATTTTATTTTAAAGATTGAAGAATGTTTTCTTTTTATTATCTCTATTTACTTTAATATCAATACATATTTGCAATATAAAGCGATGAATAGATAAATATAATAAAATATAATAATAAATAAATAATAATATTAATAAAAATAATAATAATAATAATAATAATAATAATAATAATAATAATAATAATAATAATAATGATAATAATAATAATAAAATAATAATAATAATAATATATAATAAAATAATAATAAACAATTAATAATAATAATATAAATAATAATAACTAAAATAAGTGAAAAATAATGATAATAATTAATAAATATCAATTAATAATAATATAAAATAATAATAACTAATAATAATCATAATAATAATCAATAATAGATAATAATAAAGATAGATAATAAATAGAAATATTAATAATTATTAATAAAATAATAATATAATAAAAATAATATAATATTAATAAATAATAATAATAATAATAATAAATATAATAATATAATATAAAAATAAATAATAATATATAATAATAATAATAATAATTAAAATAATAATAGAAATATAAATATAAAAAAAGAATAATATAAGATAGATAATATATAATAATAATAATAATATAATTAATAATAATATAAAAATAGAAAGATATACAATCTACTATTATATGTGAATAATAACTGAAAAATTACATAAAAATTTATTAATAAATTAGTAATAAGTAAATAAATTAATAATAATAATATAAAATAATAAGTAGTAATAATAATATAATAATAATAAATATAAGAATAAGTATAATAATAATAATAATAATAATAATCAATGGAATAATAATAATAATAATAATAAATATATAATAATTATTTTATTAATTAAAAATATGCATAAAAATAATTATATAAAAATTATATTATTAATATAAGAATAAATAAATAATATATAATAAATAAATAATAATATAATAATAAGAATAATAATTAATGATAATAATAATGAAGAATAATATATAAATGAATAATTATTTAATTATTTTATTATATATATATAATAATTCAATAAATAATAATATAATAAGTAATAATAATAATAATAATAAGTAATAATAATAATAATAATATTTTAACAGACAAGTACTAGTTGTCTTTAGATAGAGATCAAAAATATATAATAATAAAATAGGCTCAAAATTATTATTATAATAATAATAATAAAATAATTAATAATGAAAATAATAATAATATATAAAATAATGCAATAATATAATAATAATAATATAAATAATAATTATTATTATATATTAATATTTATTATTATTATGTTTAATTTTATGTATTAATGTATTTATTATTGATTATGTATTATTATATTATTATTATTATAATTATTATTATTATTATTATAATTATGTTTATTATATATATTATTATGTATTATTATTATTATTATTAATTATTATTATTATATTATATAATTTTGATTATTCTATATATTATTATTTATTATTTATTATTACTATTATTATTATTATTATTTTATTATGTATTCATAATAATATTTCCAAGCATAAATATTAATTAAGTATGCTATTAATAAGTTTTTATTATTATTTTATATTATTATTATTGTATTAAAAGATGAAATAACAGACATTCTTTCATATCAGATGATCCAATGAAATATCACACGGTAACAAAGTTGTCTTCATTAATAAAGCTAACATAAACATCATTCAGGTCTAAGAATAGAGTGTGAGCAGAACAAACCTGAACTATCCTTTAACACGAAAATAAACGTGTGTTAATGATTAACAAAGTACCACAATTAACAATGTAAAAGTAACTAAACAAGCATATATCAAATAACGTAACGTATGTGCGCAATTGAACAGCCCCATCGGTTACTATATAACTGTTGAAAATTTTTTGATTTAACATGGTAATTTTACAAAAATTATCGATAAACTAGTTTAATTATCAACTGATCCAAGAAATATGCTCAACGAATACAAGTTTTACATATAATGAAAGCTTACGTAGCATCATCTGAACTATACAATTTATAATGACAAAGAACAAAAAAGGGTTCTAATTACCGAAAACATTGAATAAACGTGTCTAACGTTAATAAAGTTCCACAACTTAACAACAGTAAAGAACTAACATAGCGTACAGAAGACTGTAACTAGTCACACTTGTCACTTCTCTTACATACACAATTGTGATTTATATAAACATGGTAAATTTAACCCAAAAATTTATACACAACAATGGTAATTTAATCATACTGATCAACGATAACTCTAAACGTAATAAGTTTCTACAGTCAAATAAAGCCTACATAGCGTTAACATGAGTCCTAAAGCAATAAGTGTACATAAGCTAAGACGACAAAACTCTAACTCAGACTTACACACAATATAACTGTTAACATTAACAAAGTCTACAGCTTAAAGACAGTGAAGTACTACATATGCATGCAAAACTACCTATTCTGACTCTTTTTCAAGCATATTGCTCAACATATTAACGGTTTTAATCTTACACTTGACACAGTTACATTTTTAGCAAAATGTATCATAACTTGTCCGAATTATCAATTCACGACCAAGCGAGATATATGCTAAAGTCAGCGAATGGTTTACTTATAGAAGAACATTAAGCTTAACAAAGCAATTTATCAAATGACCAAAATATCATAATCCCAAGCAAATAATTGCAAACATAACACATAAAATAACAAAGTTTTATCCAACATCATACATAAAAATAAGTTCTTTGAATAAATATCATAGTAAAGTGTAATAGTTACCGAATTTAAACAGTAAATCAGTAAATCAAGTAAATAAACACCCGTTCCCCCCCGCCCCTCCCTACTCATCCCGTCCATGACCTTTTGATCATTGATCTAATGATTCAGGTCAATATGCGAGTATCATTGCGATAAATATAGTATCAAATATAGTTCCTCTATAATACTAACCACTAAATATATGCTAAGTACATTGTTTTCACATAATAAAGCTAACATAGCATTACCTGAACTAAAAGCATAATGTACAATAAAAATACCTACACCACATCTTAGACGAAAAACTACACATTAATCAAAGCTTCCATACTGTAACAACAGTAAAGACCTAGCAGCGTCAAAAGTACCGCTAATTCACGCAACTTTTCAAAGCATCATCTCTAACATTATCATGTAATTTTAACATTAATAACATATTGATTTAAGTCGCATTCGAGTATCATATTCGGATAAACATAGCCCAAAGAATGGTTCTTTAATATACTAACCACCCGAGTTTATTTTAACACGATTTTCACCATTAATAAAAGTATCGTTGATAACTCGCACTTTTGGGTGAAAATGTACAACCGACCAACCTAACAGTAACTATCGCAACTAATAAACTGTTAACATTACAAAGTTCCACCACTTACACCTAGTAAAGTAACATAACTATTGCTACAAAACCGTAACCCTATTCATACTTTCCAAACATTCTCTAAGCAATTAACGTTAATTTACATTGACCAGTAATATTTAATAAAAAATTTTTATACATAACCTTGTCTACTTTCAACTAGACCAGCGAATAAGCTGTAAACCATGAACAAGTTTTTCCAAAACATAACGCCAAAAATGAGTTCTTTAATATACTAACAGCCGAATATAATGCTAACATAACAGTGTTTTCACATTAATATAGCTAACAATAGCGTAACATGATATAAGAAAATAATGTACATATGCAACTTAACACAACTTCCGCACTAATAAACTGTTAAAACGTTAACAAAGTTCACACTTAACACCAGTAAGGTAACTAACACATTACATGTAAAACGTAACCTATTCATACTTTTTCAAGCATATCTCTAACATATTAAACGTTAATTTTACATTGACACAGTAATATTTACAAAAAAATTTATCATAACATTGTCTAATGTATCATACAGGACCACGAAATACTGTAAAATAGACAAAGTTTTAATCCAAACATAACATAAAAATAAGTTTCTTTGAATAAAAATATCATAGTAAATTGTAATAATTTACTGATTTTTAAAAGCAGTAAATCAAGTAATCAAACCATCAACCCCTCCACCATGAACCTTTTGATCTATTGATCTATTGATTTCATGTCATATTTTCGAGTATCATTTCGGCTAATCAAATTTAATAACACAAAATATAAATTCTTTATAATCAACCCTAGAATGTTGTATAAAGTTTTTACTTAATAAGCTAAACATACATAACCTGAACTAAGAATATAATGTAAAGAGGCAAACCTAGCATCCATAACGAACGATAAAAAACTACTAACCATTAACAAACTTCCGCACTAAACAACAGTAAAGTAACCACTAACATATCATACATAAACGTAACCTATTCACACATTTTCAAGCATATCTTAATATGATCAAGGTTATTTTACCATTAACATCGGAAATTTAACAAAAAATGCTTAGCAATATATCCTCTAATCATCATACTGACAAGGAATATAATGCTAACGTACCAAAAATTTTAACACCGAACTTCGTATATTTAACAAAAATTCAATCCTAACATCGTCTAACAATAGTAATAATCCCCAATCCGAATAATTGCAAACAAATCAAAGTTTATAATTAATTAATAACATAAAAATAACAAATTTATCCTGACATAAACATAAAAATAAGTTTCTTTGAAGTAAAGATATCACAGTAAAAAACGTAAAATAGTTTTACTGATTTTAAAGCTGTAATTCAGTAACTCAGTAAATCAACCCATCCACTACTCTCCTACCCTCCCATTCTGTTTATGATCTAATGGGACCTATTGATTCAAGTCATATTTCGAGTAATTTTTGGATCTTAGACGTAAAAACAAGTCGTTATGATACTGACCTAGCGATGCTATGCATTCCTGGGACAAAGCTCAGCATTAAAAGAAAGCTAATCTAATCATTGCACATGAACTAAAATATTAAGTACAAATGAAAGCAAACATATGCACGAAAAAATAATCAGCTTAACAAAATTCTTGAAAAGAAAAATACGCATTTACAGGCCATGACGGTAAAACTGGAGATGCTCTAACAATTCCGGCATATCAGCAACAGGTAAAGACGTATTATCCAACAAATAATCCCTTAACAAAGTCGACCTAAACAATGGCATAGCGTTATATTTCAGCTTCGCTCCCGGGGGGAGGTACCCCCCCTATATATACATCCTAGCGACTTCAAACCTCGTCGGTATCGAGCTTAAACACATACAAGAACAATATACAATTTGAAAGCAATACCTTTATATCTTTTTGAGGAGAATCGATGGACCTGGTCAAAAGCACTACCATTAACTACTGATAACAGTTAAGATATGGTAATATCAAGCGTTATGGAATTGCCTTCATTATTTTGTGCCATTGTTAGATCAAGCCATCCCTAATATCATGTGACTCTGCTTGACAAATCAAATTTAAATGAACTTCATCCTCGTGAGATCATGAAGATCATCATTTAAATAACACATGTTTACGTCGACGTCCCATGTCTCTCAATTCATAGTTTGCGTTTCAGATTTCATCTTGAGTATTTTTTATGATAAATTTTTTATCAATTATTACATAATTATGTCTCCGCGCAACATCCGCGTGGCAAAGCGCGGATGCGGACTCTTTATAATGTGCGGAGCTCCTGCGGATTGCGATGTACTGGCCAAAAATCCCAACTTAAATAAAAAATAAAAATATATTATATATATATATATTATAAAATATAATATAATATATATATATATAATAATATATTTTTAATATATAACTATTAACTTATATAATAGTAATATACTAATAGTATATAGATATACAACTTTGTTATAAATCCCCTCTCCCTCAGTTTTACATTAGATCGAATTTTCGTATATATATATTATATAATATATATATATATAATATATATATATATCATATATATATTATATATAATATAATATAATATATATATATATATAATATATATAATATTATATATTATATAATAATATAATATAGATATAATATATATATATAAATATATTATATATACTATATGATATATACTATTCCCTTATTCCTAGATTCTCCTTTTTAAATAAATGTAATTTAATGAAGCCATCTTGTAATATTAAGATCAAATAAGAGCCAATCCGGAGAAATTAAAAATTGATGGCTTTCCCAACTCACATTTTCAATTTGTATTAAACGCTATGTCAATAACTTTAATAATTAAATCAACCATGAAAGGCCAAGGGTCCAAACCTATATAAAAATTCAACAAACAAAAAAACCCTACGTTCGTTTAGATTAAAAATTATATATAATATTATATATATATATATTATATATATATAAATCTATATATATATGAAGTTATCTAATATAATATAAATATACATATGATATATATATATAAATAGGTCAGAGTGTCTAAAGCTGACATCATGTAACTTTAGAACGGCAACACCTACATAAAACACAATTTAAATATTTGGATCAGCGGAAATATGTCTAAAGGGGTTTTTTTACATTCTTATTTATTTTATTATTTATTTGTTTTCTATTCGTCGGAAAATAAACAAGCCATAATTTTCTCTAAGCAATTGACGATAATTGTTAATCATACTAATTAGTTAAGCGCAGGCCAATTGCCAAGCTAGACGAAAAATCGAATAAAAGGTAAAGGCTACATATCTCGTCAATTACTAATAGATTTCATATTTAAGATTGTTTATTTCATTATATTTTGATTTTTATTTCAAAAATCTTGAAGCAAATATTCCAAAAGAAAATCGATTTACAGAGTTTTTATTGAGTAAAGAGATAAAAAATCAATTTACAAGAAGAATTAAATTTGGAAAGTATGTTAAGATGTAACAAAGAAAATTTTGTTTTTCGAATTAAAGGTAAATACAACTTTTAAAGATAAAATTTCTATTTTTTTTTTTTTAAACTAATAGGAATTCCAATAGGGTAAACCACAAACGATTGCAATGATCGGGTCCTCTCGGCCCACCGGTGTGACGAACGGGGGGGACTGCGTCCCCCCTTGTCCCCACACCCGCCCGCTCGTCGAGCCAGCTCCTCCCATCGCCCCACACACTAAATTGGGAAGAAAAAAAAAGAAGAGGAAAATGTAATAAAAAATATTTCGCGGATAGACCAGCAAAAAAGAAAAAAAAAAAAAAAAATTAAAAACAAAGAAAAAAAAAAAAAAAAAAAAAAAAAAAAAAAAAAAAAAAGAAAAAACAAAAAAAAAAAAAAAAAAAAAAAAAAAAAAAAAAAAAAGAAAATTACGAAA
>JABUQX010123903.1:0-25582 GCA_015478945.1 Trachelipus rathkii | reverse complement strand
ATAGCGAAAACTCTTCTTTATTTAATTTCTTTATTAATTACTTCGTATGATTATTTTACGGTGTTCAAAATTAAGAGATTTTTACTGTGAATTTCAAAAATAAATGATTATATCTATTAATTATCAAAATTATTATTTAAATGGATCTCTAATAAAAGCAAAAAAGTTCTTATCCCGAGAGAGTGCCAAGCTGTTAGCTCTACTTGAGTTCGTACTCTTTGCGACCTCCCCGCCAGACGGGACAGCGATGGGGGACAGAGTCACCTTGGTGACATTGATACTATTATAACTCCAAAAAGAATGAAACAATTATTTCGATACAGACTTTTCTTGTACACGATTTACTTACAGCAGATGCGACCAGAGATTCTGATCCTTAAATATACAATCGGTAACTGGTTGAAAATTACCATATATCCGGTTATAAAATTTCCTTATACTTATGTATCGTGATTACATTACGGTACATTATATATATTATAATATATATATATATTATATATATATATATATATTTTATATAATAATATATATATATATATATAGTATAATATATATATACTATATATATATATATATTTATATATATATATATATATTATATATATACTATCTATTATATATATATATATATATATACATATATATATATATCTGTTATATATATATATATATATATTATAAATATTATATATATTAATATATATATATATTATTAATTATATATATATATACATTTTATATATATTATTATATATATTATATATATATATATTATTATAGGGTTAGAGAGAGAAGAGAGGTATGTGAATGTATATTGTAATTTTAGCATAACTGAATGATATAAAACTTTTAATGACATTTTCGCCACAAAGAATAATACAAAATGGCAATAAGAAAGCTGCTCATTCATTTTTGGTACTCGTATCTACTTCACAATTGTTTAAATGAGAATGCGAAAGAAGAGGAAGTGACAGGGACCTGGTATGATGACAAGAGAGGGGTTGCGGGGAAGGGTTAAGAAAGTAAACAGCTCCGTTTATTTCCCTTAAGAAACTAAAAAATTGGACTTCAAGTTCGCACAAATTAAATCATTGAAAAATTTTCTCCAATAAAACTTCGCAATTAACACAAAAAGTTTAATTTTTTATACATATTTTTTATCATATCTTCATTCCTTCTTTCTTTTTTTTATTGCAAAAAGTAAAAAAAAAATAAAAAGTAAAGAGATAATAAAATAAAAATATTTTCCTGTCTTTTTTAAGTACCTCACTAACTAAACCTTTAATAGTCATTTAATTATGAAAGGTTAATAAAAATGTGTAACAAAAATAACCATTAATTTCTTATATATCAAACTCTCGTGCAATTAAAGTAATTTAATGACAAATTCTAAAGTATTGACAATAATTTTATTGAGATATTTTTTATTGTGAAATTAAGGAAATAAATTGAGTAATATATATACAAAACTATGAAGATAATTTATTAGGACTTAGATATGGCTTGAACAATAGTATAAGTAACACTTTATATATATATAAAATTAATTATATATAATTTATATTTATAATATTATAATTTATATATATTATATAATTATTATATATATATTATATATATATATATATAAATATATATATATATTATAGTTATAAATATATACGAGTATATATATTATAAAATATAATATATATAGTATATATACATTAATAATATATATATAATATACTATATGTATAGTTATATATATATATAGATAATATATATAATATATTATATATATAATATATATTAATATATATATATGGATTATATATATATATATTATAATATAAAATATTAATATATAATATAATAATATATAATTATAAATATATTTATATAGATATATATATGATATTAATATATATATTATAATATAATAAAAGATATTTATATATATAAATATATTATATATTATTTATATATATATAAATATAAATATATATATATAATATATATATAATATATATTAATATATATATAATTTATATAGCCTTATCATATATACTAATATTATATATATTATATATTTTACTTATATATAAGAGAGTTATATAATATATAATATATATAGATTATATATAATATTATAAATATTTAATATATAATATTATTATATTAGCTATACTATATATATATTATATACTATTATATATTATTATATATATAATTCTATATATTATATATATTATACATATAGTATACTATATAAGTATATATATCTATATATATTAAACCAATTATAATATTAAATTATTTAATTAAAAAGCTATATATATCACTTAATTATATAGTATAAGAGTATATAGTATATATATATATATATATATAATATATATAATTATATTTTATAATATGTATAATTAATATATATATTATATATATAGTGTATTCAGCTCTATAGATACTTGATTTTAACATAGCTATAAGTATTATATATATTATATATATAAAGGTATAATAGAATATATAGTATATGCAGATACATATTAATATATATATATTATATATATACTTATATATATAATATAAATACTATATAGAATAATCCGTATATATATTATATTCATTAAATATATATATATTATATATATAGCTATAAATATATATATTATATTAAACATTATTATATATAATATTATTTTATAATAATAACCTTATATAGGTATATAAATTTATATAATAAAAAAAATATATCATCTATATATATATAAGTATATATACCTATATATATATATTATTATATGATCGTTATACTGAATATTGGTATACGTATATATACTATATATATACTATATATTATTGTAAGCTGTAGAAAATTTTCTTAAAGTTGCAAACCTATTTGAATTAAAAATTTTGGCATTTTAGCTCCTCTCTCCTCTCTCATCTCATCTCTCTCTCTCTCTCTTCCTCACTCTCTCTTCTCTCTCGTGCTCTCTCTCTCTCTCTCTCGCTGTTTTTTTCTTTTCTTCGTTATATGATTTCTTTCGTCTTAAACATTCAATTACACCTATATGAATTTAAAAATGAATGTTCATGTTTATTTTCTTCCCAGCCATGAGTCTTCTTCCCTTTCTTGTCTATGTTTATTATATACATATGTAAAAAATTTGAGAACTCATCTATTTTGAGTTATGAAATAGTTTTTGGTCTTATTTTAAAGGGGATAGTTCTGCGAACATATTGTTTGTTAGACTCGTGAAAAATGTCAAAGGAAAAAGTTATTCTGAAAACTTACCAATACACTTAAATATTTTACCCGATTTGAGCGCACTGATCATTAAAAAATTTATATTTTTTGCAGCAATATAAATTTTTAACTTTTAAACTTTTCATATTTTTTTTCATTTTGGTCATTCGATTTGAAATCGTATTTTCAGTATAAAAAGTATCAGTTTTATTTTCTTATCAACTTTCTTGAGAAAAATATTATCAATAAACAGGATCTTGCAATGTTCAACTAATTTTATGTTCGTTTGTAGTTACGTCAGTTTATTGCTAGCTTTATATGTCTCTCGTTATTACCAGTAAGATATTTTCTTAGGAGGAATAAGAATTTTTATTTTTTAGCTGCGGCTTTGAGCCTCTATCTCCTTACCCCATTCATAAAATTATTGGACCCCAAAGTCTTAATTTTCAGCCGATTTTGATCAAATAAACAGCAAGCCGCAGCATTTTCTGACCTTTAAAACGTCGTTTCCGGGTGTTTGTCAATTATTGCAAGCGTGTTATTAACGTATAAAAAAACACGTGACCTTTCAGCTAACTTCCACTTTAAGGGCCAGGGCAACACCCCCATTATTTGATTTTTGAACCTGTAATGTTGATGTTATATTCAATGGTATGAACTTTGAATGAAAGTACCTCTAAATGATATGTTTCATTCTATGTGTTAATAAGACATTGGCGTTAAAAGTCTTTAAACGTTTCAGTATATATATTTTGTGATGATATTTTGATATCTGGATAGATTAACCATTCAAATAATGGAATAAAATTTCAAATATTTTATATTAAAATCTCTCGTCATTTCTGTTTCGCTTCTTTGTTGAAGAAATTTCTCTAAAAAATTTGTGCAACGGAAAAATATTAACGTCGTAAATGAGGATTTTATTACAGGTGCTAAATTATAAAAAGAAATAATTTTTCTCATACAATTTAGTCTCATATTTACTATCAAAATTGAAGCCTTTAATGCCACACATTAGTATTATATATATATATATATATATATATATTATTAGCGAAACATTTGACACAATTTATATTACAGTATATATATTTATTGTATATATTTGCGTTTCTATATATATATATAATACGATATATCTACAGTACTATAATTATTCAGTCTAGGAATTGGATATATATAATTATAATTATAATATATAGTATATAATAATTATATACCTATATATATATAAGAATTAATATTAATATTATATACTAATAATATATTATAATATAATATTATTATAATCTCATATATATATAATATACTATATATATATAATATATACGGCTAGAGAGAGAGAGAGAGAAAGGTATGTAGATATATATGTAATTTGCATAACTGAAAAGAGTATACTTTTTAATGACATATTTGCCCAGCAAAAGAATAATACAAAATGTGCAGAAGTAAGTACTTTGTCTTTTGGTACAATGCAACTTCACACTTTGTTTAAATGAAGACCGTTGGATGGCCTTGGAGGGAGAGGAGGCAGAGTTGAAGAGAGAAGAGGAGGAGGAAGAGAGGGAACTGGCAGGGACCTGCATTATGAGACAAGGGAGGTGTTGGGGGAGGGTTAAGAAAGTAAACAACTCCGCTTATTTCCTTTAAGAAACTAAGCCAATCGACTTAAAAGTTGAAAATAAATCGTCTAAAATTTTCTCAAAAAAAACTTTCGCAATTAAACGAAAAAGTTTATTTTTATACATATTTTTTCATCTCTTCCTTCTTTCTTTCTTTTTCTATTGCAAAAAAAAAAAAAAAAAAATAAATATTTTCTTGTCTTCTTGTGAAAATAAACTTATGAGTGAAAGAGACTTTAATAGCCATTAAAGATAAAGGTTAATAAAAATGTGTAACAAAAAACCATTAATTTTCTTTATCAAACTTGTGCAATTAAAGTTCCAATGACAATTCTAAAGTAAATGCAATAATTTTATTAATATTTTTATTGTGTAATTAAGGATACATTAATAATTATAATAAAAACTATGGGATATTTATTAGGACTTAGATATTGCTTGACAATTGAAAATATACACTTTCTTCTTTCTTTCTTTATCTTCCTTCTATTTTCCCAAGAACAGGAGTAAGGTGCGTGACGAGCATCGGAAAAGAAAAGCAGTAGAAGACATGCACATAACGTCGAAAGAAAACACCAGCCTTACCGACCCCTCTCTAGTACCATTAATTAGTGAGAACACTTCATTCGCAGTCACGAAAATCACACACTAAAGCTTTCAATGGCGACAAAGCGAGATGGACCCCTCACTATGGCTAGATCGTCAGATAGTAAGGGTTTATCCTTGGCCCAGGTGGGCCACAACCATACCCCCTCACAATCCCCCGCCATTCACTCCAGTTATACACCTTTCTCTTCTCGCCTCTACACAAACTCACATTTCTCTCCTTAAACAATTCGTTTACTGACTCAATCCAATTTCTTCCAGTTCTCCCAGCACGGCTTCGTGTTCCAACACACTCCGCCTACGTTATACATCTCGCTATAACCAACCACTTGACTATTCGATCATCCTTTCCACTCTCGCATGACCAAAAACCATCTCAACAATACTTTCATTTATTTCTCTCATTTACCCTTTCTCACACCCACATCAACTCTTAATAAGCCTTCATTCCTCTATTTTTCATCAAATTCTCGTCACAACCTATAGCACACCCTTTAAGACCAATATTTACACTCTTTATAAAAATTATATATATATATAGTATATATTAATATATATTAATATATATATATATATATATATTATATATATATATAACTAGTATACTATTATTATAATATATATATATATATAATATATATATATACTATTATATATATAATATTATACTATATATATATAGGATATATATATGTGTTTTACGAGTATAGTTAAAAAAATATATATATATATTATATATAATTATATATATCTATATTATGATATATATATTATATATATATATATATATATTATATAAATTATATAATATATATATATATAATATATATATATATAATATATATATTATATTATATATATATATATTAATACGGTTATATATATATATAATATATAATATATATATATATATAATATATAATATTTTGATAATATAAATATACATATTATACTTATATTATATAATTATAAATAAATATTATACTTAACATCTTATTATTTTCAGTTACAAAGCTAATTTGTTAAAAATTTGTGTTTTAAGCTCTCTCTTCTCTCTCTCTCTCTCTGCGTCCTCTATCCTCTCTATCTCTCTCCTCCTCTTCTCTCATGCATACTACACACACACATTCTCTTTCTCTTACTCTCCATCTCTATCTGAATTAAGACTCCTTGTCAATCTTCTTGTCTTATATTATTACTTACCTTTAAAACTTCAATTGCATAATGCAAATTAAACATTGTATAAATAGTTTTATTTTATTTATTTCTGGCAAATTTTCTTCCATAATTTGTACTATATATTGTTTATTCATACTATAAATCTCATTTTCACTATGCAGTAGAACTAAGAAGTTTTTTTTTTTTTAAAGAGGTTAGTTTTTCAAATTTATTTTTTACTCTGAAAAATTTCATAAAGACAAAGTTACTTATCTGATAAAACTTTTACAAAGTTTTTCGCTAAGCCTTTTAAGGATCTGAAATTACAAAAAAATATCATAAATTTCTATGATCAAATTGGTGTTTTTGGGTTGCAAGAGCTCATATAGAGGATCGTACATGTAGTGTCATTCTTTTAATCTATTTCAGTAGAAAAATTCAGTTTTATCTTATCAGGTTTAAAAAAAAAAAATATTTCAATAACGATCTGCAATGTTCAATATATTTTTGTTGTAGTACGTCAGTTTATTATACTGTTTTAATATATCTTCCAGTAATATCTTTTTAGGTGAGGATTTTATTTTTGCTGCGGGCTGAGCCCTAATTTGGCCCCATCTCATAAAAATATGGACCCAAAATTCTTAATTTTTCGCCGATTTTGATTCTAAATGCAAACTAACACAACTGCAAGTGCTTTTATCTGACCACTATAAACGTTTTGTTACCTGAGTCTGGTATTTCAGTAGATTATATATTTTGTGATGATTTTTTATTTTTTGGATGATAACCATATTATGTCATTGACCATTTCTCGATTCTATCTCCTATAACTTTATCACACAATTATTTTGAACTCTGTAATGGATGTATATGACATGGTATGACTATTCAGTTATCAAAAATATATTTGTTATCAGAAATATTGATATTTGACTCCAAAATTCCGAGCAATGGTCGGATTTTCAAAAAAACTACATAAGCACACATGAGAAAATAGCTGCACACGAGATTGCAAAAATAAATTTAAATTTGATCCGTAGCTCATCTATTAGCCTACAAAGTGAACATCCTTAAAAGCTATTAGATTGTGTCGGTCATCCCTATGGAATGAAATTTTTTAGAGCATTTGTAGTCCGCGGAGGCATATATTTAACATATTTTATTTATTATTATCTTTTCATTTATATTGAAATAGTTGCTTGTTTAGTGTAGATAGTAGTAGTCTAGTAGTGGTGAGTAGTAGTAGTTTAGTAGTCAATCATTCAGGTAGTAGTGAGTAATCAGTCTAGTAGTAGTAGTTAGTGTAGTAGTAGTAGTAGTAATAGTAGTTAGTAGTAGAAGTAGTTAAGTATCTTATATGATCGCATACGACCAGGCGTAAAATATTATGAAGTTGAGCTTTTAAGTAGTATGCCTCGAAACTACCTGGGAAACTCAGTATATATACATACAGAATTTTCTTCTTTATAATTCTATTTCTTAATGCTCTTTAAAAATATTACGACTATTGAATGAATACATTTCTCATCATATTCAAATTATCATTCTTCAACATATTGACTTAGGGAGACTGTTAATTTTGCTTCTAATATGATTTATGAAATACGGTCTATAAACAAATTATTTATTATATATTTAACTAAACATCTTTATCTAATTATTTATTTATCTTTTTATTTATACATCATTTATTATCTATCTATTTACTATTTATTTAATTTAATTATTATTATTATTATTAATTATTTATATAATTATTATTTCATTATTATACTCTTAAATATTATTATTATTATTTATAATTATAATGTATCATAATTTTACAATTTATAATTATAATTATGATTATAATTAATATAATTTATAATTAATCGTTATAATTATAATATATAATTTATAATTATAATTATATTATAATTATTATTATTGATTTTGCTGCATTTTTATTTTTCTTATTATTATATTACTTATTATTGATTTATTATTTTATTATTATTATTATTATTATTATGTATTATTAACATCGTTATTATTATTCATTATTAAAATTAAAATTGAATATTAATATTAATCTTAAATTTATGCTTATATATATATTCTTAATTTGAGTATCATTATTTATTTATTCAATTATTATAGCATAAGTATAATTAATATAATCTTCTAATTTATCATCTATATTTAAATTGTGCTTGTCGTTGTAAACTAATAAGTTAGTATTATTTGTATTGTTATGTGAGAATTTTTTTTTTTTTTTTATTATTTATTGTTTATTTTAAAATTTATATTTACTTATTATTTTTTAATTATTTATATTATTATTATTATTAGTTATATATTATTATATTATTTATTCATTATTATTCGATTATTTTATTATTATTATAATATATTATTAATATTATTATATATTAATTATTAGTTATGTTATCCAACTATATTTAATTATTTTATTATTATTATCATTTATTCATTATCATTATTTATTATTATATTTTTATTAATTATTATTATTATTATTATTATTATTATTATTATTATTATTATTATTATTATTATTATTATTATTATTATTATTATTATTATTATTATTATTATTATTTTTTTTATTTTTTATTATATATGATTCATACTTACTTATTATTATTTATTATTATTATTATCTATTTATTATGAATTATTATAATTAATTATTATTATTTAGTTCTTATTATTATTATGTTATTTTCTATTATTATTACACTTCTATTATATTTTTATATATATCAAAAATACCACGCCTTATAAAAATTAAATATAATTTGTTTAGTATAGTATTAATCTATATATTAATATATCAAATATTATAACACTATATTACTATTTATTTTAATATTTTTGTGAAATATTAGTCAAAATAATAATTCATATTAATATAATATTTCATTATATATGTTACAATAATATAGACTATAATAGCAAAATGTAATCCAAAATCCCTCATCCTTACATAAAAATAATTCTTTAACCTTTTATTTTATCTGTTAATAGCACCAGTAATCCTCTGACGCGAATCCTCTTTGAAAGGCGATGCGATTTAATAATCTCTTTAAGAGTTGCTAAAGGCCTTCATTAAACCCGTTGGGTTTAATTTCGTTTAAATTTGCTAAGGCGGGAGAATTTTTATTTATTTATGTGTATTTATTTGCTTGCAATCATTATTCAACGTTATATATATATATATTATATATAATATATATATATAATATACTATTTATTAAATAATATAGTAACTTATATACTATATAACTTTATATATATATATATTATTATACTTTTATAATATAATAATCATATGTTTATATTATCAATATATATTATGTATATTATATCGTATATATTATATAAATAATTTATATATACTAAATATATATACAATATATATATATATTATTTTATTTATGTATCATTTATTTTTACCTACACTTTTTTCCCCGCTTGAGCAGGGTAGTTGGTACGTACAGCCTCTCTACATTCAACACTTCCCTCATCTCTTCTCACTCACCATACCTCCTACCCCACTCTATCCCTCGCCAACACCCTACCCCTCTTCCTCCCTCATCCCCTCCTCCAGCAACTCCTTTATTCCATCCATCCACCCTCCTTCTTGGTCTCCCCCTTCCTCTCCTTCCATCCCTCCGCCTCCCTCAAACTTCCTAACCACTCTCTGTTTCCTCCTATATTCTCACTAGAATGCCGATTCCATTCTTAACATTCCCTTCTCCGCTCTTTCCCAATCCAACACACCATCCTCAATCACATTCTGTCTACCCTCACCACCCTAATTTCTAAATTCCTCTCCTCTTCTGCTATACCACAAACGCGCTGTCAACCCCTTCATCGTCAATCACTCACTTTCCACTTCTTCCTGGACCTTGGGTATTCAACCCCCACGTTCTCTACACCCATGACAACAACCGCTGGCTACACAAATTCTTTTTCAAACATACTTATCTTACTTTTCTGTGTTAAACCCCCCTTTCCAATAACTCTTCATCAGACTCACTCACAAGCTCTCATGTCCTTCTCCTACTCTTATGTTCTATCTCCTCTTCATCCCTCCCCCTTACCCACAAATCCATCCCTAAATATCTTAAAAGAGTCTTTACTTCTTCCAATACTACAACCCCCTACTCTGCTCCTAAACCCCCCCCCTTCTCTCTTTCCTCCTCCTCAACACTAACACTTTACTCTTATCCTGTGGATTTATTTTAAGCCCCTATTGTCTCAACACATTCTCTCAAACTCCTCCTACACAAATACCTCAGGCCCTTACCGCGTTCTTTTCGCACCCTAAGGGCAGAATAATCCCTCGCTTAAACGTATTCATGTTCACTTCCCTTCTATCATTCCCATTCATTCAATTCCACCCCCCTCCCCTCCTCACCATTACTCTGCCAAACTGCACTCATCTAAAACAAAAATTGAATACCACTCTCGGCGACATCTACACACCGCCTGCCGACAATTCCTCTCACCATTCCCAAACATCTCACTCTCCCGTCCTAACACTCTCACACACATTCTACTAATCCTATAAAAGACCCTTTCTATACCTTACCTATTTACCCCCACTCCAATTTTTCCTCTCTCGATCACCCTCCACAATCACCCTCTTCACCGTCTGATCGATATGCTTTCTCTAATCTAAAAAAACCCCCATACACTTTCTCCCTTTCCCTCTATATATCTGTATCTCACAAGAATCTTTAGTGTAAACACTTGATCCCACAAACCCTCTTCCCTCCCTAAATCCTCCTTGTTCTTCCTCCCCATCTCCCCTCCGTTTTAAACCTCTCACTCTCCTGCAGAGTCAGTAGTTCTCCCAACACTTTCCCTACCACAACTTAAACAGACACTAGTACCTCCATTATAATTCCCACATTCCATCCTATCCCCTTTACCCTTATACAGGGGAACCCAACAACCATCCTCTCCCAATCCGGTGGTACCTCACCACTCCTCCAACAATTATATTATGATAACCATTGATACACGCCATTTCCTCCACCACCCTATACTCCCATTCGTGCAACATTTCCATTCTCCACCACCTATTCCAGACCTGCGATGCTTCCCTTTTTCCTTTATTCAAGGCCCAAATAATTTCCTCCATTTTGTATTTCATCCGCCCCCTCCCTCCCCAATTCATTCCCCATCCTCACTCTGGCAAATCTTTCTCCCCTGCCCTCTGATCCCACTTCCGTGCAATAATATCACTAAAAAATCCGCCCACCTCTTCCTCAATCCCTACTCCTCTCCCTTCCTATTCCACTCCCCATCTCCTCCCTTATCCTCTCTCACCCCAATCGCCCTCCATTCCTTTTCTTTTATTTAGTTACTTTTCTTTCCAGATACATACTTGCTTCCCCTATTCCAACATTTTCCGTCACTGTGTATAGCCATCTCATTCTTTGTGTCTTTCTCTTTCGTCCTCTCATACCGTCCCTCTCTATTTAATAGTGAGTATATATATATATATGATATAGTACTATATATATGAGATATAGTATGAGTGATATACTGATATATATATATATATTATATATATATATTTATATATATATATATATAATATTATATATATCTATATATAAATATATCACCCACGCTTCTCCTCCCCATTGACTTGGGGGCAAGTGGTGCGTCTCATGCACCCGGAATAAACAGGAGCAAAGTAGTAGTGAAGAATATAGACGCACAGTATGAAAGAAAGCCCGAGCCCTTACGCTCCCTTTATACCTTTTAGTGAGAAGTCGTCGCGGCCAGATAAATCCATCCTTAGAGTTTCACCGGACGACGACTCGGACCGAACTCACTATATGGAATTCTTGTCAATGTAGGGTTTCATCTTTGGTCCCAGCGTGCCCGGGCCACCTAGTCCTTACCCCTCCTTAACAAAAACCTCGAAATTCACTACCTATTTGCACCTTATCTTTTCGCCGACTGCCAAATTCACATCTCTCTCCAGGCATTCGTTTACTGAGCTCAATCAATCAACTTTCTTCTTTGGTCTCCCAGCAGGTTGCTTCATTTCCAAGCACGCCTCACCACTTATATATCCGCGAGTCTTAACCATAAGATTATTCCCATCTTTCCATACATGACACAAGATCATCCGAACTTACTTCTCATTTTATTCTCTCATTTTACTCCTTTCTTCACACCACACAACTTCTCTAATACATTTCATTCCTCCTTGTTTATCAATTGCTTCCGTCACCATTAAACACGCCCCTTAAGATTGTCCATCTTGAACACATTGTACTTTAGCTATCCCTCTTATTACAGACCATAGCTGCTACCACTATACATTAGCCACAGGTTATACAACAATTACCCTCATAAGACTTGGTCCCTTTACATCCACCAAGAATTTAATTGCACCAGCCACCTTCCTGTCAATTCACCAATTTTCCTTCCACACTCCCGCATCATCCGTTTTCTCTCTTCATCCAACTATATATCCTAAATATTGTAAAACTCGGATACTCGTTCTACAGTTGCAATACTCATAAACATAACTTCACACCCGAGGACTTGTCCTCACTCAACCCATAACCTTTCTTATCTACTGTTTACTTTCAAACCCTCCATTTACAACCACTGCCAAATCTCTTCTTTACCAATGCCTCTAAAACTACTCTTGAGAATATGTCCAAAACAAAACCAAATACATCCGCCACTCACGTTACAGGCATCCTTACTCTCTTCCATTTCTTTATACTTTAACATTTTCTTCCACTCTGCCCACCCTCCCACTTTCAATCTCTATTCATAACGCCCATCACATATACAACATTAGAATCATATGGAGGGACACAGCAAAATCCCTGCCTCACTTTGACTGCTATTTACTTACACACGCTTCACGTATCGTCATACATACTTTTGGATTCCATTCAAAAGCCTAACCACAAACCACAACACTATATATTACTAAACACCTGCCATAGAGATCTTCACTTATTTCTCAATCACTATAATATATCTACTTTTCATTATAGTATATATACTAATTATTATTATAATATATTTATATATGAGTTATATATATATATAGTATATATATTATATATATATATATATATATATATTTGTAGATTGACTACTTTGACTTTCAACTATCCAATTACGTAATACTCAAAGTCTTTGGTAGGAAAGTATTTGAGGCTTAAGGAACCTCAAATATAGATTAATAAAACAAAAATAAAGAAATAAATGATAACCTAAAATAAATAAATCTTTTCATATGACCTACTCGAAGATTACATCTTTCAGTAAATTTGGAATTTTAAAACTTTCTATAATTCAACAGCAGCACATAAAGCAGGATATCATGGGGCGGAAGTTTCTCACACAATATCGGGCGAATTCCAAGTGAAGACGCTGATTCATACGGTGGCGACAACTTCCAATAAACTCATTAAAAACCACATTAATATTGTAAAGCTCTATCCAATTAAAATTCTTATCAACATTAAACAAAAGCGAGGCTTAATCTAATATAATCGTCTTGCCACACGATATCAATGCAAATGTTCACGGGCACTATAAAAGAGTTCACTCGCACAAAATTGTAAAAATAAATGTCTGTTAACACTATCCTACATTGAGAAACTATAGTGACTTGTAATCAGGTGTGTGCATGGGTGTACAACTGTACATACACAAGCTAAAAAAATAATCACCTTTAAATTTTTGCCCTTGATATACCAGGATTTCTAAGTTAATTAACACTACATATAGGCATGTTTGTTGAACCCTTCTTAGAGATTAATATGTCTATCAAATTTTTATTCTTTCTAAAAAAAAATTGGACGACTTCAAACAAATTAAATAATTCCCATAATAACAAGAAACAACTTACAGTCGACATTATTTCATTCATTGCCGCTTGAAGACTCAACTCTCTATTCTTCTACTTCATTTTCAAATCAGAGGTCCTCTTTCAAGTGCCATTTCATAAGCCTGTCCTCCTTATGAATTTCAAAATTGATCATCGATATGTTGTCCTAATACTAGATATATGGATTCGCATTGGGGTGCTAAAATTTAAGGCTTTAATATCCAAGAATTATCAGAGTCACGTTATCAGTTAATTGTGACTTTACCTCTTTTCCAATAACTTTAAAAGATAAGTTAGTCAGCTTTTAAATATCCAATAAAAACTCATTCGATTCATCAGGAGTAGTATCACAGCAACTATTAGTTCGACGGATATTGGATTCGAGAACTTAATTCACAGTTCGAAATAATATGACTCTTGCAACCAATAGTATAAGATATTCCGGGCTCCACAAATCGTTTCCACATTTAAAAAAAGCAACAAAAATTTACAAGTTCAAATTACTTTCTTTAATATATAAATAAAAAATAAAGAACTCTACTCCAAATAAAGAACTTATAACTATTCAAATTTTCACTTACCGTCTAAAACGGCGCTCTTCTTCTCCTTGTTCTACATGCTGTTTTACCTGAAGACAGTTCAATACCAATCTGAGTTCTTAATAATAATAAATCTCAGGCTTACGTACCTCGGTCCTGTTTACTTGGTTCGTTCTTTCAATGGTTACATATGCAACTTAAAATATATCTTACATATATAATATTATACGCTGATACTTATATTATAATAGGTGATATATATTATAGTTTTAGTATAGTATATACTATATATACTTCTATATATAACATAAATACTTATTAATAATAATATATATAATATATACTCATAATATAAATTATTATATATGGTTATATATGTTATTATATATATATTATATATAATATATTGAGATAATATATAAATATTATAAATATAGATATAGTATATATAATATATTATATATTATATATACTCAAGTTATATAATATATAAATAATAATATTATATATATATATTTACATATTAAATATATATATAATTACTCAGACCAACTTATTAAGTAGTATTATATACTATATATATATTATATATATTATATATATATATATATTACATATATATTATAGTATAAAATATCACTATATATTATATATAATATAATAATATATAATATAGTATATATATATATAATATATATATATATAATATATATACATACATATATATATATTGGTCAATATATTATATATATATACTATATATATATATTATATATTATATATATTATATATATATGACTATATATATATATAGTATTCTTATGTATATATATATATACGGTATATACCTATATACTATAGTACACTATATACACTAATAAATATCTAATATAAATATATATATATATAATACTATATATAATATATATATATTTAATATATATATATTTAATAATATGTTATATATTATAATATGATATTATCATTATATATATATATAGTATAATATACTATAGGATTGATAGAGGTTATATTAATATATATGAATATATTGTATAATATAATATAACATATTTATAATATTTATTAGTATATATTATAATTATTATATTATATATTTATAGAATATATAATTTTATATAACTATTAATTTATATAATATATATATGATATATATATATATAACAGACACCCGTCCGAAACCAAATATACCTCAAACATAACAAGTGGGGATCCTTACTTAATTAACAGACCCAGAATACTTAAGAGCGGTCCTGTATGTTATATATATATATATAATAAGATACTTATATATAACTATATATATTATAGTTACTTAATATATATATTATATTCTATATAATATTTGTATAGTATAATATATAATATAGTTTATATATAGAATATATACTATATATAGTTATATATAATATATATATATTATATTTATAATATACATATTAATAATAATATATAGTATATATATTTATTATTATACTTATAAATACTACTATATATATAATATAAGTTATATATATATTATATATTTATATCATATTATATATTATGCTCGAATAGTTGAATTTTTATATTCCCTAAACTGAATAAACTGTTGTGTGTGTGTGTGTGTGTGTGTGTATTATTATTCATTAAATAAAAAATATTCGATGTAAAATTAATATACAATTTATATTAAATTCAAAATATAAAATGAAAACTCTGAATTTTAATTTTTTTTAGAATTTATTGTGGTTAAGATTTAAAAATTATAGAATTGTAATAATAAAATAATAAATAATAATGAATAATATAATAAATGAGAGTGAATAATAATAATAAAAATAATAATTAATAATAATAATAATAATAATTAATAATAATAATAATCACATAATAATAATAATAATAATAATAATAATAATAATAATAATAATAATCAAACTAATAATGGAGAATAGCTTGAATTTGAAAAATTATATCAGGTTTTTATTTTCTAATTTAATTAGTGAAATACATCAATTAACTTATTTGCACAACAATTAGACTATGTATTTAAGATTATATATATAATATATATATTATATATTTAATATAGTCACTAATATATTAATGATATATATGATATATATTATAGAGTATAATGATATATATATATAATATATAGTTAATTATTTTTATTAAAATATATTACTCACCATGGTAAATAAATACTTATACTATATGAGTATAGTATATATATATTATGTTTACATTTAATATATATAATAAAATTATAATATTGTATACAATATATGCATATTTATATATGAAGTATATTTAGGCTGTAATTATTTAAAAATACATATATTATACATCACAAAACTATTATATTTATAGAAACATGCTCTCACTCTCAGTGCAATATATATTAGGTATATACCATTATGGACCCGTATATTAACAATATAATTTATATTTAATGCTATAAACAAATGTTCCGTTTGTATAGTGATATAAATGGCGGGGAAATATTCAATAAAATATATATATTATTTAGATCTTTATTTACTGTGGTTATATAAATATATAGTATTAATACTATAGGTTAAATATAAAATGTAGGTGATAAATATATCAAGATAATAATTGGTATCTACATAGTACATATCATTAATTACTATTAATATTTAAACTATTTATTATATTACTAATATAATAATCTCATCTTATATATATATATATAGTAGTATCGAGAAGGTCCATAATACTAGTCGCTATATAAATATATACTCATATATTATATAAATATATACTAACTATATAATATTAGCAACTTTCAGTTTATTATATAAGTCTAGACAGAACATATATCTTAAGAGTTACTAATATGACAATATAATCACTCTTTACTCTGTTTTATCTCATCTAATAATACTTATTAAGGATAAAATCACTTGGTAGACAGAAAAAAGAATTTTAATATTTGGTTTACTTCATAAAATTTGGATTGTCGTTTCGACGGATAATTCCTACAAACCCATATGTTGTTTATCAAAAGATTTTACTCAAGAAAATAACAAAATTTACATTTAAAAATTACAAGATAAAACTTACGAGTATAATACTTAATATACACAGAATAAAGTATGATTACAGAGAGGGAAAAAAAAAAATAAAAGAAAGACATAAATTTTAGTTTCATAAACTATACAAAGTGGAACAACTAAAAATATAAAAGCATCTGATGAAATGTGAGAAAATTTTATAGTGTAATAAGTTACGAAACTTTAATCTTTGAATAATAAAAAATTACCGTTAATATTTATATATTGACTTGCAATATTTGATAACACTCATACGTCTAATATAACAATGTCGGGCGACTTGTACGGATTCATCTGTATGCAGTACTTAGACTATTATATATATTATATATATATATATATACTCATTAATATATATATATAGATACTCCTATATTATTGATAATTGAGTAACATAGTATATATGACATATATTATATTATATATATAATTATATTATATATTTATATATATAGTCTAAAATTATATTTATTTTCATTATTTTACTTATTATATTTTATTTTATTAATATATATATTATGATATATATATAGCTAATAGTTATAATCAACTTATTATATCATAATACCAGTAGGCTCAGCATATTTTTATATATTAATGACTGTAAACCTAACACTACCATTAACTATATTGTACCAATCATATGCCTTTTACCTATTGACAATATCACCTATATTATCATATTATATACTCATTAATAATTTATAAATATAAACTAGTAGTATTGAGCAGCTACATATACTATATAGCATCTTATATATAATAGTATAATGTAGTGGCGTATTAAAAACAAGAATATGCCTGGAAATAATTACTGTGTGAAGAACGACTCTGCTATATTGTGTTAGAATGTAAACAAAATTTAACCATATTGATAGATAATAATAACTAAACTCACTAATGTACAGGAAATAATATAGATAAATTCATGACAATTACCAAATGACAATTACCAAATTTAAAAGTCACTCTAATTACAGTAATAATAAAAAAAAATAACAACGAAGGAACACCAATGAAGTGAAAATAATAATAATAATAAATAATTATAATAATAATAATAATAATAATAATAATAATAATAATAATAATAATAATAATAATAATAATAATAATAATAATATTAATAATAATAATAATAATAATTATACCCAAAATTTTACGTATTAATAATAATAATAGATACTAATAATAAACTAATAATAATTCGAACAAGTTGATACTCAATAATACCTGAATATTAATAATATCATGTAAAGAATATTTCTCGATCATTAATAAATTAAGTGCAGGTAGCTACTGTCACGGCAATTTTGGATATGACAATTAAGCTATAATATTTTATATATTGAAAGAAAGGTCTTTTTGAATATTGTGTTGAATGGAGGTTGTTCAAATTAATATGAGGTAAAGTACTTACATTCTGATGTTAAATATTGAATATTAATATTAATAATAATATTATAATAATATAATTATGTGATAATAATAGTAATGGAAATAATAAGTGGAAGAATAATAACTAATAAATAATAATAATAAATAATAATCATAATTATAATAATAATAAATAATAATAATAAATAATAATAATAATAATAAATTAAAAAAAATAATAATAATTCTAAATTCAGTCTTATTCTTATATATATTTCTAATTCTGAGTATAATTTACATTAATTTTATATATGGAAATTTATATAATTTATATTTATAATTATAATGTATAATATAATCATAATCTAAAATTTTCATTCCAATCTATAATCGAAGAATTATATTCAAGAATTAAAATGTAAATTTACTTATAATGTATACTTATAATTATAATTAAAGAAAATCGATTGATTAGATTGTGATTATAATTCAATATTATATATAAATTATAATTATAAATTATATATTATAACTCTCTCACTCTCTCTATAATTATAGATTATAATTAGTAATTATTATTATAATTAATAATTCTAATTATTAATTATAATTATTAATATTATCAAAATAATTAGAGTTCTCATTAGATAGATAGATAGATAATTACATACATAAATAAACATACATAATAATGACTTTTATATATAATATTAATAGAATAACACAAATAATAAAGAGAAGGATACACTATAATAATAATAATATAATGGAATAACTTAATAAGAGTAAAGTACATTAAATTAATAATAATTAATCAATATGAATAATAACAAGATTTAACAATAAACTCCAGTATTGTACAATGCATAATAAACTAACAGATTACAACTACAACATGACATTAGACGAATAAACTAAGGTAATTCAAATAACCCTAAAACACAATACAACTTAATAATAAATAATTAGGATAAATATAATATTAAGTGATAATAATAATTAATCACCTATCTCAATCATATATATAATAGATAAATAGAATAATAATAATAATAAGATAGAGTATATTCAAAGAATCACAATATTATAACTAATGACAGGAGAATAATATACACCATAAGCAATAATCACATAATCCAAATCTAAATCCATCCATATAATATATAATAATAATTGAAAATGACATAATAATAATAATATAATAATAATAATAATAATATAATAATAATAATAATAAAAAACACACTCCCACTCCCCAAAAAAAAAATACTAATAATAATAAGAATAACTCACCAGTTTTATTTAATGACTAAATATTAAAAAATAAAAAATAGATAAAAACTAAGAAAATAAAACAATAACAATATTAAAATAAAATAATAACAACTATATGAATAATTATATAATAATAACTAATTTAAATCTCACACTCCTCTCAATAGGATTAATCTATTAATAGATTATCTAGATTATCTATTAATAGATAATAATCTAGATAATAACCTCACATGGAATTAATTAAATAAATATATTCAGTTTGCAACTGCAATAAATAATAATATTATAATATAATAATAATCACATTAATAAATAAGATATAATAATAATACATATTAACTAATAATACATAATAATAATAAATAATTCAACTAAAATATATTAATAATTAAAATAAGATCAATAATAAATAAATAACTAATAATAATTTAATAATAATTTATACATAGTTATGAATCAACGATCAATATTGATCCTCAAAGCATACATTATATTTTAAACTACCAATAATTTGAAGTTGTGGAATGGTTACTTTAATAATCTTGTTGTTTTACCGTTGAGTTGGTTTTGGTAGGTAATTCAAAATTGCAGAAGACCTACCTCTACGAAATGCTGAAGTTATTGTGGATGTGATTTCAATTAAAAGAAATCTTGTGAACCATCTGGCCGTAAGAGCATACATTAATATGATGTACTCTTTTCAAAATTAAATGTGCATATAACAATCACTCACAATTAGGACGAATCATTTATTACCATAATGATGCGCTCTTCTGTCTTATTGTATAAATTTTTCTATAATATTACTAAGTTGCGTCTTATTGTTTTTAAATAATTATATTGTGAGCTCTATTAAAACGGTTATAAAGATAAAGCAAAGGACATCAATTATTCAAATCAAACATATTCTAGCTAAATTGTACGTTCTATTTTCGATCACTGAAAATGTATTCGCCGTGCTCTTCATATTAACGAATTAATCTAGTCACATGCGCATATACAGGGAACTAAAATTAGATGTACTTTAGACGTTATTTATAAGCCATATAAAACGTTTCCTGTTAAATATTGTTAGACCCTTATGCGCACTAACTGTGAGAAGTATTTGAAACCAGAAATGATTTTAATTTAATTATTTATATAATTCGTACTATCATGCAGAAATCCACCTACTATGATAGTGATCTCTAAACCATAATTAGAAAATTGGATTTTTAAAAGCCACCCTAGTGACTATACACATATAAGTATATTTAAGGATTATAAACACACTCTCAAATAGAAGGTACCAATCTGACTCATGCCACAGCGCACGACCCCACTATAGCTAATATCTAAGTATAGAACCTAGAAACGTCATGGTTACGTTTTATATATAATACCCTAAGCACTCTATTAGTAAATTAAAGGGAACCTAACTTATAATTACTAGTTTATATATATATACTATATATAACGAAACTTTAAATATATTTTAGTAACTATACTCTAGTGACTATTAGCCAAGCTCTTATTATAATATATATATATATGTATTGAATATATATATATTAATATATATATATTATATTATTAATTTTATAATTTAATTTTAATTTAATAATATTTATTTATTTTATTTACATATATTATATATAGATACTATCTATTATATATATATATATCATATTTATATAATATATCACTTATATATATATTTATTATTTGAACCATGGAAATATATATAGCAACACCAAAGCCTTCCACATAGAAGTCTTTATTCGAATATACACAACGTTTCGAAAATTAAACTATTTCCATCTTCAGGTGAAAAGCATAATATATAATTAAATGTATTTACATCAAAGGGAAAAGTTATAATTAATTGTAACAACCGTATTTACGTAAATATAAATATTAAGAAAAGTTCAAATCAGCCAATAATAAAAATATAACATATTTACCAAAATGAACTACATTTAGAAACAGGACGTCGCTCAGTCAAAAAAAAAAATGAGGTTGAAATTACATTACAAGTATAAAATCAATTCAAAACATATTATTAACTAAATCAAAGTATAAAAATGTTAAGACTCAATATCAAAACTTAACATAAAATAGTTATTCAAATCAATGTACACAGATATACCTATAAATGATGCAATAGAATTTCTCCTAGATGACATATTTCAACTAAGTCATAGTTTTGACGGTTTCAATAGATCTGAATTTAAAACTACTTATAATTACGTCAAGAACACTTATTTCTTTTTCAATAATATGCTATACCAACAAACAGATTCTCTAGCCATGGGGCTCCCCCCTTAGCGCTACACTAGCCAATTCTAATTTGAGCCATTTTGAAAAAATCTGGTTATTAAATTGTCCCCCCTCTTTTAAACCAGCCCACTACAAGTGATTTATGGACGACACACTTTTGTTTTTTTCGGATTATGATAAGGTTTTAAGTTGTTTTGAATATTTAAATGCTCAATTAACTAATATTAATTTTACAAGGGAGGAAGAAGTAGATAACACCCTACCATTTTTGGACATGCTAATTAGGAAATTTGATTCAAATTTCACCATAGGTATTTACAGAAAAAAGACTTTTTCAGATTTGGGATTGAATTTTTTCAGTCATATTCCACTTATTTTTAAATGTAACAGCATTAAAACTTTAATATATAGAGCTTATCATCTTAGTTCCACCTTCCAACTTATGCACAAAGAATTTGATTTTCTTTTAAATTTTTTTAGATGTAATTACTACCCCTCTTCATTGGTTTACAAGTACATAAATGGCTTTTTAAATTCTTATTACACGTCCGTACCTTTGATTTATTCCGAACCAAAATGCGATTTATATATAAAGTTACCTTACTATGAACATATATTTACAAAATTGCGCAAAGAATTGACCTCTCTTTTACGAAACCATTTTATTCAACTGAATGTTAACCTGATTTTCACTGCTTCCCATAAGATATCTTCATTCTGCAATCATAAAGATCGTATCCCTGTAGCTCTTCTGTCCTCAATCATATATAAATTTGCATGTGACAACTGTAATGCTGTCTATATTGGTAGCACATCCCGCCAATTCTACATGAGGATAGACGAACATAGGGGTGTGTCCACTCGCACCAAATCTTTACTGAATTCACCATCCCATTCTGCCATTAGAGACCACTTTAATGCATTAGACCACACCTTTAACTACAATAATTTCTATATCTTAACACAACCACCCCTACAAAACCAACCCTATGGCTATTCTGGAAAAAAATATACATTTACAAATCACCAAACTCTTTCCCTCACTAGGGATTCCGGTCTAACTCTCGGCATGGAGTGTTGCTCTTTCTTAAATTTTTACGTTCAATGGCTTTGAAACAGCACTCGAATCGGTGAGTTTTCATTTTTTCCGAGCATTTTAACAATGTCTTAACATTTTATACTTGATTTACTTTTACCTCTGTTACATAATATGTTTTGAATTGATTTTATACTTTGTAATTACTAATTGCCACCCTCACAGATTTTTTTTTTATTCAGCAACCTAAACATTAGACGCTTTGTATTTTGTAATATGTTATTATCGAAATTACCCTTTTATTTCAAATTTATATTTATATTTTCTGGGAATGTTTTCAGTTTCTACATAAAGTTTTCTTTAATCTCCTGCATTATTTGGTTATGCAGGCTTATAGATTTTCACCAGCTATTTAAAATGTAATTCTAATTTTCGGAACGCTGCATATTCGAATAAAGCACTTCTATGTGGAGGGCTCTGGTGTTGCTTTTCCTGATCAAATTAAAATTTCCCATCATAGTTTGTATATATATATATAAATATATATATATATATATATATATATATATATATATATATATAGTAGTATATAGGGCACGTTCAGCAGGTGCAGATTTACGGCTAAATCTGGAATGCTGGTTATATTTTGGTATGTTTTATTATTTTTCAGGTACGATTGTATATATTTTTTACCGTAGATATATACATACATAATTCCTTTAATTACTGGAAATTAATTTATAGCAATGTACTTTGAAAACTATCGATTTCTCTCTTCAGTGAATTTTTCCACACAAACATCATCAACACTGCACAATGAGAGGACATATATATATATATATATATATATATATATATATATATATATATATATATATATATATATATATAAGGTTATATATATATATATATGTTATTATATGTATATATGAAAAAGGAGAAGAGCAGAGTAGAGAGATATATATATATATGTGTATATATATATAAGAGTATATATATATATATATAGGGTATGAAGTAGAGCTATTTAGACACAAGTATACATATATATATATATATATATATATATATATATATATATATGGAAAGTATATATATATATATATGGTAAACATATATATATATATATATATATATACATATATGATGATATATATAGTATATATATATATATATGATAAATATGAGTATACATATATATATATACATATATTATTATGATATACATATATATATATATATATATATATTATTGATATATATATATATTGGAGGTATATATACACATATATGGTGATATATATAAAGAGCATATATATATATAGAGAGATACATATATAAGAAAGATATATATATATATATATATATATATATATATATATATATATATATATATATATATATATATATATATATAGAAAGAGAGTATATATAATGGATATATATATATCATAGGAATGGAATGGAATGGAAATGGAACAATGGAATGGAATTGAAATGA
>JABUQX010123902.1:0-32500 GCA_015478945.1 Trachelipus rathkii | reverse complement strand
TTGTTGTATTTTATATATGGAGTATTTATATATTTTTCAATAACTATAAAAATTAATATATAATTATTATAAAGCATTATATATTACATATATAATGATCTGAGTTGGTAATTGAGTATAGTATGGTATGATTTATTAATATACCTAAGAAAGATTTTGATTGTGAAATAACTAAATAATTTGCCTTTCAGGCTTAATTTATCTTTTAATACGTCAATTTTGACTCAACAAAATCCATAAGACAAATCATTAAATATATATATGTAGAGTTGTGTTCTCTATAATTACCAACACATGTTTCTTCATTAATAACATATGATTAACAATTATTGCACACTGCCAATTTAAAGTCTATAAATAATCTCAACTTTCTAATGAATAGTGTACTTATAAACATATCTTATTATTAGATATATACACTCAACTATCTGATTGGTAAGAAGAGTATCTATCTTTGTTATCAATAACTTCTTAATATGTAGCTCTATCTGCAATGCATCAGAAGAGGAAAATTTTAAAATTATAAAATAAATATATATAACATTAAACCAAAATTTTACGATTCTAATATGATTAACCTATAATAAGACTAAAAAAATTTTAAAATAAGTTTCCAAAGGATAAGATAAATTGGAAGCTAAAGATATAAATTCAGTATAATCAACAAAGCAATCACATAAATGACAATACCCGATATATAAGATCTTTTAGTATTGAATATGGGAGGAATAAAGCAGAGTACATATAGTTATAAAAAATATAAAAAAAATAAAAATATATATAATATAAAATATAAAATACTAGAAAATAATATATACCATATATATAATATAGTAAGATATATAATATATATATATATAATATATAATTATAAAACATAATATAATATATAAATAACATAATATAATAGTATAAGAAGAAATGAAATATAGAATTATAGGACTCATAAAATATAAGGAAATTAATATATTAGCCATGGTAAAAGATGAAAACCCAGTATGAAAAACCTAAGTCATTAAATAAAATATATATATTAGCCTATATTCATATCCTCTATTGACCCTTGTTCTAAATAAGTACAGTTCAAAAGCATTAAATAATGCGTATATTCGAGTATAGCAAAGATTGATCTTGAAAACTGTTCACGTAACGCATTTGATTCTTTCTTCATTCTCTCTCCGAAGAGTGAGAAGGCCGGAATAGAATCATATCTTATGTCTACTATACAAGCTCCTGTACACTTATATATGTCAAAACGGCGACCGCACCTATTTTTGTCAATATTTGTGATAAATTTCGTAAATATGCTGGCGCGAGTGAGAATAATTTTTTTTCGTCTTAATTATTGCAATCTTCTTTAGCGACTTCGTAGCCATGATTTTGAATCGATACGCTAGCGTGAGAGCTATTGAGATAAAATACACTTAATTAAACCATTTAAGAGCATTTTGAGAACTTATAGGTGCTTAATCAAAGAATTAAAATAAACAATAAGCATAGCTTATGCACCGTATTGATAACCCTTATATTGAAGCTACCCTGAAAAAATGCCATGCGAGAGTGTAGCCCCAGAGGGGTGATTCCAACTCTTATTACACCATATCTGTTAGTGCGATAATTAAATATTACTTGAGGACTAATATACACAGACTGAGGAGGGTCCTCTCTAAATAGCTCAGATTGAAATTATCCCAAGAGTCAGAGAAGCATCTCTAATAGGAGAATCTATGCAGCCACGAAAGGAGTATAATTAACTTCTATTTTGAGAGGAGAGGCGCAGAGTTCATACTGGACCTAGTGCCGAATTAAGTACATAATGTCCCCGTCACACACTGTTAGACTAATATCGAGAGACTATCCTAACGGCCGAGACGACTAGTATTCCCCGAATTCGATTGGATACATAATCGGAAAATGATTCCGTGAACGCGCATAAGGAGATATTTTATCTATATTTCGTCTATAAGTTATATTAGTAAAGTTTTGTGCGGCAACTAGAGTCATTATAATTGTTGCACATGTAGGACAAGATTCCCTTTGATCTTCAAGGATCGAGCATACAGTTGACATTACCTGTAAACACATGAACACCCCTAGAAAAAGTAACTGTATGCTATGATAAAGTATGAGCCCTTCATCAGGGGTGAGTTTCCAACCATCCTTCTCAACTTAGTGAGATTTAAATATAAGTATTCATAGAGTTTCACAACATGCTAATCTAGAACTATAATAGAGAGATAAAGAGCCAAAAGAGCAATACTGCCCTCATTATTACAAAACAATTGTTTCCACATAGAGAGAATTGGTCTTTCTTTTTGATCTGTCGGGTAGTTGCTTGTGTTACTCGAGTGACAGTGGTAGAATTACCGCCACCTCTACATTGTCTAAAACAGAGTCGAGTACTCTCTGCACACATTTGCGATCGGAATTGATATCGATGTTTACATACATTGCGACACAGTGTAACAAATTTTATTTTACGTATCTTATTATAATTTGGATCCAAATTTTGCTTCTCCGAAAATCATATGTCAATCTTTGTTGTAGCGAGTACACGATCGGCGGTGTTAATCCCCTTGAACTTGACGTCGAGCTCAGGCATATTAGCTCTCTGTAAACCCAGGTAGTCACTACACCGAGAGGAGAGAGCAGACATAGTGTATGAGACCACTGAGCGAGGAGAGTGTCAAACAATATCCACCCTTACCTGAATGAGTAAATCTATAAAGTAAAGTTGTGAGATATGTTCACACAGACAGTGAATTATACACGAAAACAGAACTAGTGAGATTAGAAACTTCCGAGATTGCCGTACAAGCGGTCTCACGCTTCTTATATCTATAGGAGGGAGTGTGGCTGGTTTACCTTCGAGAGAATATATTTAAGATGTAGATTTGTCCAATCCTCTTGTTATTACTAATGTAGTCTATTAACGGCGACTGACTGTTGTCGATAAGTTACGAGTCCTGGCGCGCATAGCGAACATATTTTTTTAATATTCTCTCGTCTATTGCAATATTGTCACAGTAAGAAGCATGGTTGTGCGTCTGTTTGGCGTATTTCCTTGGACCTTGAGTCGCGCTGTCTAGCGGAGTATCTTCGACAGATGAGGCATCTATAACACACTAGAAGAGAATGCCGTGTAGGCCTAATACCTCCAGAATGGGTTCCATTACCAATTATATACCTTTACCCTGTGGATATATTTTAATAACGTATACTGAATAGTATTCAAAAGCTAGTGAAATCGAAGCAGGAAACTTAAAAAACTGTAACGAAATAACCTTTTTTTTCTGGGGTGTGGGATCTGACTAGTGGTTTAAACCTCTTGTACATTGTCTTAGCAGCGACGCTGTTGTACAGATGGTTCGAATCCTGGCGCGAGTGAAATTTTCTTCCGTCTATTAAATGCAAATTTAGTGCAACAAGCATGTTGTTGCCAAATATCGACGTGGTCCAGACTTTGGTTGGTATGCTCCTGTGACACGGGGAGCAAACTATGAAGTAAATGTTTATATTCACCGTTTAAGCCCCAGCAAGGTGGATTTACCAACCACACTTCTATATGGATTTGAATTAAATAATATATGCGAGTTTATCAAAATGGAGTGGATATTATCGAAGCAAAGAAATTTGAAAACTTCATTAGATGTCATATATTCATTTTATCTGGGGAGGCCGGATACGCAAATAGGTGGTGAGCTCCTGTACTAATGTCCTATAAAAGGCGACGCTGTTTGTCAATGATTTCATGAAGTCCTCGAGCGCGAGTGAAATATTATTTCTTCGCTTATTATTAAGCAACTTTGATCCGCAACAAGCATGTTGGTGCACAATGTCGGCATTAATTTGACATTGGTCGTAAATTGCCCTCCTGTAACTACAGAGAGCAACCCCAGAAGAATGCCGTGTATCAACAGCAGAGATTCACCCCCAGCAGGGGTTCCAACAACACTTCTATAACTATGGATTTTAAATAAGTCATGCTAATACGAGTTGTCGTTAATTTCTACGAGTCTTAAAACTTGAAGCTAATTTCAATTTATAAAATACAAATGGGTTTTGTGGTGTCGGATCGGCTAAATGTAGGTTGGAAAACTTCTGTACATATATTGATCTATCGTTATGATACGGCTTGTTGTTAGACGGTTCGAGTCAATGGCGTGTATGATGTAAATTAATTTTTCTTCGTCTTAATTATTGCATTTAATCGCAACAAGAATGATGTATTATTACCACCCATGTGCGGCGTGGGCCTGAATTATTTGGTTTTTATGTTGTCTATATCGCTGTTAACACGGGAGCAAACTAGCAGAATGCTGTGTATACCCAGTAACAAAACACTTTAAAAACACCCATCTATGGATATTTAATTAAGAAACCGTTTCAATAGCATGATATCGAAGCAGAGAGAAAGACTTGAAATATAACTGATCTCGCGTAGATAACACTTTATAATTCCCTATTTCATTTCTATCACGTTGTAGGCAGAATCGGAAGAAAGATGGTTTAGTATACAATTCCTATCTATATGTTTATACAGATTGTCTAGATCACGAGTAGAAGACGCTGTTGTCGATGGTTCGAGCCACTGAGATAACGATGAAAGTTGAAGATATTTTATATCTCAAATATCACGTCTAAATTATTGCAAATTATAATTACGAGAACAAGCATCTTGTGACATCAAATTAAGTCGCAAGCAATGTGGCATATGAATACTTATAATAAATTTGAGGATAAATTCCCTTGGTATGCTTATCACTTTAAGCTTATTACACATTCAGAGCAGCTCAAAATAAATCCTTGGATTATAATATTTGCTCGTAGTAAAGCCCCGAAAACTATTGAAAATTAAGCTCTATTATCTATAAACTTTTAATATCTGTACCTCTTATTCCAGAAATAATTTAGTCTCACTACTATAACAATAGCCAGGTAATTAGCTATTGAGTTCCCGATCAATTGTATAAGACGCCTATGCATCTACTTGCTTAGAGACATTACAACTTTCTTATTTCGCAGTCAATCGATAGGAATTTCTAATTTGCACGCCACCCAATCTATTATCCGGTCAAATTTTCACTGAATCACTCTGATATCAGTAACTACATTCTGCATCAAACAGCTCGCATGTTCCTGTTATTCTAATACTAGACTCTCAATAAAAGATAAAGTACACTAAAAAATAATTTTGTGAACTCAGACATTTGTTCAGCTTGCTCACCATCTAACAAAATAAAACTTTAAAGAATACAGAGAACTATCCCTCACGTCAAAATTGAGAAACATAGAACCATTACTTCAAAGCACTCATTTCATAGACGTTTTACTTATCACAACACAACCCTCTTACTTATATTATTATCACAAGCTCTGTTGCTCTCTCAAAATCTTCGTCACGCTACAACTAATCCACACCACTCACAAAAATGAGCTTATTTAGATTGACTGCGCAGTCACTAGTCCTAAAATACTCTAAAGAAGTTTACTGATATAAAATGTCACTTGCAAACTTTGTAGTCTCTGCATATTAAAATCAGGTATATGGTCGTCTTGCCACGAACGACCGCGGTCAGGAAGTGTTTGAATGGATATGATCTTCAAACTCCATAACTAGACCCATCCCTTCTACCAGCTACAAAAAAAAAAAAAAAAAAAAAAAAAAAATACCAAAGGAACGCTACCCATCGCATGAGTAATTCTTTCAATAACCCAAATCCATAATATAAATACCTTATAACGAACTCCATATAACTTTCAAAAATTTTAAAAAGTAAAATTAAAAAAGTACTTAATATCATTCATTATAATATATAATATATATTTTTATTAATCTATAATAAAAGAAAAATAAAAATGTATGTATAAAATATATACATTTAAATTTTGACAAGAAAATAATATATATGTGAGTAGTGACAATAAAATAAGTTACATGAATTATAGTAGTAATATAACATTGCTTAAAATTATTTTACATAGAAAACTGAATTTAATAACTTTTAAATTAATTAAGGCTCATCATAGTATATCATGTTAAGGTAAATTATACATTAATAGGATGTCACTAATAATAATCTAATGACATTTAGACTTAATATAATAATAAAATAATTATAATTAAAATTAATAATACTTATTTAGAATAAAAAATACTTATATAACATATATTTACATGCCTGCTGATAAATAGGTACTGTGTGAAGTAAAGAAAATAACCCAAATAAACAAATCATTTTATATACTAAAACTAACACCCATTATGCTATTTATATAAATATAACTGTATATATATGCTGAAAAAAAAAAATAAAAAAAGATATATAAAATGGAGGATATAAATATAATAATTTAATAGAAATTTCAGAGTTCAGTTTCTTTCCTCACTTGGGAGAATAATCTATAATTTAATAAATATAATCAAAAAAAATTCTTAAGATTTAATGGACGATTATATAGTATTAGAGATTATAAATTATATATATATGTATATATATAAGAGAGGAAAAGGTAGTGTCTAATGAATGATTGTGAAACTATAATAACTCATGATAGATATTTAAATATCTAAATTATGGTATATTATAATATATATATATACTTATATGATATATGTTCTTTAAGGGACATATCTTTTACACAAAAAGGAAATTATTAGAATCATTTATGATAAATAATAATCTAATAATATTATTATAATATATATATTATATAATATATATAATATATTCCTTATTGAATAAGGTTAGGAATGGTTCCTCAGAGCGAGACGATGTGAGGACAGACATTCATGACACATATTGTTATAGAATATTTACTATTTTTCAATTGAATCCAATTCAAGCCTTGATATAATTTCTTTTAACAAATCCCAAAAAGAAAAAATAATAATTAATTTTCTCTGGCCTGGCGGCAATCTCCGACTATAAGTTATCACTTCTGTCATCTCCTGTTATGAGAAATATTGTGCGCCAGTGCCGGGCGTGGTCTCAATATTGATAGTATTTGATCTTCACGCTGTGTATAATATATATTAATGAGTTTTTTAGAAAGAAAATTAGGGGCGAATGATGAATCATGTGTGTCAAGTAACTAATCTACTACAGTCTATGTCGTGGGTTATGTCCAATGATTTATATCGTACTCGGCTGAACTTGGATAATCCGCTTATAAAGGTTTCTGCTACTCTAATTTTGGAATTGTTTTAAGACGAGACGCATGTACTGTATGCGAGGAGCAGAGTAACTAGTATGATCGCACACGCAAAAAAAAAATATTTAATAGAGAAGAGCAAATATATGAAGAGACGCAGAGACGAGAGAGAGAGAGAGACGCAAGAAATCACGAGGCATCGCAGTAGTTCCAGGAAGATCGAGAGTACCGGATCCAATAGAGGAGTGATGATGTGACAGAAGATAGATGAGTAGGAGAAGACGATGTAATCAGCAGACGTCGTATGCACCAGAGACAGAATAGAAGTTTTATGACATCTAAAAAAAGAAAGTAGCATGAGTAGAAGAGAAAAGTTTATAAAACAGAAATCCGGCTCTACTCGCGAGCTGACCGCGAGAGGTAGACGACTAGAGAGAGAGAGAGAGCGCGCAGATGAGACGCACGGAGCGACTAAGAGGTTTGAGTGAGGAGCAGTAAGATATGTAGAGAAAGAAAATTGGATGTACAGCGAGAGTTATTGACTGGCATAGCATGTATGAGCAAGAACTGAAAAGAGAAAGAAGTTATCTATGTAAGAAATATTTATAAGAGAGAGAGAGAGACGAGAGAGGAAATGCCGGCTCCGGATCAGCCACGAGAAGGAGAGCACCGAGGATGCTTAGGCTAACGGAACCCGCGAGGAGTACCAGCAAAAAGGTTGCCCTGATGATGAGCAATGTAAAAACAACTTCTGGGCAACAGGAGAGACGGACGAATCTGACACTTTCACTAAATTTTGAGCACACTAAAGAGAGAAAATGATATGCTTAAAAAAAAATTTAACAAATGAAAGCACAAAAGAGAGAGAGACCACAGGCGCCGGAGGGTCGAACTGCAGGGTTCGAGACGCTAGCGCACGGATGACACGCAGAATGTCAGAGGAATGCCACCGGAGATCACACGCAAGCTAAGAGTGTTAACGTGAGATACTAATTGAAATAGAGTTTCTAATTTAGCATATCCGCTCCTACGGCTATCTTGGTATTATATTACAATTAATAATCATAGCCTAAATAACATTTAACATAAAGAAAAAATTAAAGATAACGTCATTATTTATGTGATAATTCATCGTGAGCGCCTTCCGGCTCCGGCTCCGACACCGGGTCCGGCAGGTGTGCCGTGCTTCGGCGTCTACGCCGAGCATATTCGAGGTATACATGTAGCATTATAGAGGGTGGTCTGTCAACTTATAAAATAAATTGCAAGTTAAATCAACTTTGTTCATTCATCATATTACACTTCTTCATAACTCAATCAAATATTGCACTCACAAAAAACTGAAAATTATTTTATTCTTTTCGAGATAAGATAACACGTAATCTAATACTACCAGGGCTCCTGTTTAATCATCCAGACACTTTCAGTTAAGTCTTAGTGCGAGACCCGGATGCCTAGCCTGAGTAATTACCGCTCGCGCGCCTATAATTACCGGACTCGATCAGGATTCTCCGACGAGCTAGATTTTAACGCAAATTTGTATATATAACGATGTTACAAGATGTTGTCCTGGAGAAATACCGAATCTCTGAGTTCAAACAGAAATGACTATACAAGGTGTATAGAGCATTATGCTTTCTTCAAAAAACACATTTAGTGAATCAAGGATTATATTTAATGTGTCTTTGAAATCTGAATAAATCGAGATCCGTGATTTCCGTACCACTCTCGTACTCTGTAATGTTGTTCATGAGCACTATATTTGTAAAATTTGTTCAGCAACCGAAATTTTATGAGAGAAAGTATTCATATTCTGGTGAGCTATTAACAAGTTTTTTCTCAAATTAATAAAAAATATATATTATTTGAATAAAAAAACGAAACATCAATTAGCTCCATACACACAAGGCCAGTTCATCAAAGAACTTGTGCAATCGCGGGTATCTGATACACAACCAATGGCTCACCTCTGTTGGTTAATAAAAATTCACTCAACTTTCTCCAAGCCTACATGATCATTCACTTTCGGCCTCCCGGATACCATGACGCTACATAACGCTCTTCTGAATGCAATAATTTCTATGAAAATTTCGTTTGCATAGTACGGCTCTCGTGGCAATTTATAGTTACTCTCACCAAAATGAATATATTAAATTTTATTATAAAAAATTTCATGACTTTACAGAGTGCACTTACGCGGGCTATCCGGCGCCGCGGTTAATTCCTCGAGAGGCTCGCGGCTACCGACTTCACGTAGGTGTTCATATGCTAACCATTATTAGAAATATGTGTTTCAGCGATTTTAAAACAGCACGTCTTCTATCATATTTAAAAGAGCCTGATCTCGCACACCGTAAAAAGATAAAAACATATTCTTTAAAGTAAAATAAAACATACTCTGGCTCCGACGTACACTATTATACCATCTCCAGTACATTTGAATCCGGCCTTCCCATCATATTACCGGTCCCCTACCGACTCTTCTCATGCACATCTACTCTGATAATTATACCGAATTAAGGTAATTTTCTGGAGCGCAGCATTATTGAAAATTAATGAGTTACCAGATTAAACCTATATACAGTATATTAGTTTTAGTGGAATTTATATTGAATTTATATTTTTGTCCCCCATGGATATAATTCAAACCCAGATCTAAGTTCTCATCTAAATGAGCAAATTTACAAGAATATTCTTGGGAGTTCACTTCTATAAATATACAATATTGTATGCTGTGAAAAATTTTGAGTATCCCTATTTTGCTCCAGGAGCCGTCTTCCGTGTAATACCAAAGGAATCCGCGAGAGGATCCGAGATCTCGAGATATCAACTGACTCAAAGGTATTCAATGCTATCATATTATTGAACATAAATTGTCTTATGTTGTTGACTGGTCTGAGGCTGTAAATTAATTAAAGTATATTTTACTCTTTTTACCTATATTATCACACTATATATAGTTTTTTGCAAAAAAAAGTTTCATACCCAGCAAGTTTCCCTAGCCCTCGGGATCGGGCTCCGGCTTCCCTATGCTGTCCGGCTCCGTCTCTACCGCTTCCGAACTCTTACACCTTACTTCGCACAACCCGGAAATCCTTGAAATTTAATGGTATTCCTCACCTATAATTTTAGAAAAATTATTTAAGCACGACGTTCACTGAGGCAATTAGATATTTTTCATCTAAGACTAAAATAAATCTTTTGAAATAAGAGTTCCATAAACACTATTTAGTTATTCTTAAGGAGCGTACACGAGGACTCACTTGACTCTGGTGCCTCAACCGGACTATACCAAACAAAAGTCCTTTCGCACACGAGGAAACCGCGCGCGAGAGCCACAGCACAACGGCTGAATCACACAGGTAACGTAGTCCAGACTAAAGGACATAATCCTTGATCATACATTGAGATATAACCTGATTCAGCACGTATTTTACACCTTTTTTACGTGTAATAAAACAAATAATATATCTCATTGAAATCAATAACTGAACTTTTTTTGTACTTATATATATAAATAAAAATTTTAATCTTCGCTAGTAATGCATTCACGAGGCTCCGAATCCGGTTCTCGTCGGTCCGATCCGTTATCAGTCTAAGCGGATATGGAGTTATTTACTGCTCAATTAGTTAGGGAAAATTGCTATCCAGAACGGGTTTGTTGCAAAGTTCTTGATACCACTTCTTCTGCATAAAAATTTTCCTCTCTCGATAGACCAGAGCATAAATTCTTAGTGCGACACAGGCATCACAGAGTGATCTAATACTTAAATGCGAAGGGGGTGCATCGTCTGATCTTCGAGAGGCTCCCACTTTCAGACTTTACCGGCTCCGACTCCGGAATTCCGGATCCGACAAAAGGATTATCAAAACTATTTTTTGAAAAATAAAAGTAATATTTAGAATAATATGTACAACCTAATAAATTTTTATATCACCCTAAAAAAAATATTTTTTGAAAAAATTCATAACCCAGTAGCTCTATCGGCGCCGTGCACCGGCTGAGCCGGCCTTCACTGTGCTACCTGAGCCTCCTGAGGCTCACTCAGATGACCTTACCCTGCTTCGGCTCCGGATCTGACAAGGTTTTATGTATCAATATTTGAAATTGTTCAGTATACGTTCTTCTGGCATTATAAATATTTTTTTTCTAAAAATATAATTTTTAGAAAAATATATTAGAATCCGGCCATCTAGAGGCCTTCAGCTCCAGCTCCGGCTCCGGCTCCCGGTTCGACTAAAACATCCGTGTCAAGTACTCCGGCTAAAACTGAAATTTTAAAATAATTTCAAGGCACTCGGCTCAAGCTTCGGCTTTAAAGATCTAGGATCCCGAATTTAAAGGTTTCTGCACTATTTGAAATATATTCTTCGAAAAAAAAATAATAACTCCGGCTCCGGCTCCGGCTTATTTTCAAAATATCAACGAGGCTCCAGCTCCGACATCGACTCCGGCTCTGACTTCGAGATCCGGATATCCTGGATCCAGACCTTAAGGATATCTGTATACTAATTTGAAAATACTTGTTACATGATACACAATCTTCTGCTTATAAATTTTTCAATTCATAAAAAAAAATTATTTCAATCATATAAATTAAAATTAAAAAATTTGGCTCCGGCTCTGTCTCCGGTTCCAGCTCCTGCTCCAGCCCCCACCCTCAAGAACCGGCTCACATAAAATTAATATGTAAGCTCGAAAAGATTTGAGCTAGAGTTGAGATAACGAAAAATAAAAATTAGATTACAAACATAATAATTATATTAAAAATAAAATTAAAAAACATTTTTTTATTAAAATATAATTGGAATATTGCAAAATTTTTGTTTCGTTCCAAAGATAAAAATTTTTTTAGTTCGACACCTCTAAAAATAAATTTCTGTATCTATAAAAAACTATTTTAAGAATTTTAAAAATAATTACACCATGATGTTTCAGGAGGAATATTTCTACTAAATTTAGAAATAATAAAAAAAAAATGTGAAAATTTATATTTTGCCTTTCAAAAAGAAGGGGGTCTAGTTATGAAGTCTCCCCTTAAGTCGTTAAATATTTTATATGTACTTTGTAAACATAATTATTATTAAGTTTAGAAAGTCATATATCATAAAAAGAAGAAGTAGTAAGTATATGAAGCTTAATATTAAAATATATCTTAATACACTTTATACTCATATATCGCAATTTAAAAAGATTAAGCTCGTTCACATTCTGAGTTCGAATCAACAAGTGAGTTGAATGAGAAGACCCCATACCCCTAATGAATATTGAATATGTCTCTCCTTTCTTTTTTAATCAAGTTAAATAAATATTTAAAGGGGATTGAGATTTTGATATTTTATACAAGTTTTACCTTATACCCTAATGAAAAGTTTGGTAACAACACTATCTAAATATATTAATAATATTAATTATATATATATAATATATTATTATATATTATTATATATATATATAATATAATTAATATATATATATATAATATTATATAATTAATATATATATATATATTATATATATATAATATATATTATAATATAATATAATATATATATATATATAATATATATATATTAATAATATTAACATATATATTAATATATATATAATAATATAATATATATTAATTATATATATTAATAATATATTATATATTATTAATATATTATATATATATATAATACTATATTAATATATATATATATATATATATATATTATATTAAATATATATATATTATAAATATATATATATAATATATATATTATAATATAATATAATAATAATATATATAATATATTAATATATATATATATAATATATATTAATATATATATAATATATATCTTGTCGACGTTTTATTTTATTTTTTAATTCAATTGTTATATATTATATAGCCTGAAGAAAATCCGAGAAAATCGTACATACAGATTATATAAATAAAATAAATTATATGAATGTTCATCTCATGACAATTTGAGACCCTTATTGTTACTTTATTTCATGATTATCTAATATATATAATACTCATGAAAAATAGATATTAATATGTAAAATTTGAAAATATATATTGAAATACTTTCCTTCGATTTCTTTCAATATGCGATATATAAAATTCTTTATACTTAAAACAATCAATATAATTATTATTCAAAATAACAATTAAAATGATTTTAATGCTAAAAAAACACTCAGAAAAAAGTCAACAGCACTAAGTTCCTATCTATAATATATATATATATAATATATTAATATATATATATATATATAATATATATATAATATATATTAATAATATATAATATATATATATATTATATTATAATATTAATATATATATTAATATATATTAATATAATTATATATATATATATATATATATATATTAATATATATATAATATTAATATATAATAAATATAATATATATAATCGAGAAATATTTTATTTATTCTAAAATATAAATATATAATTAAAATATATTTAAAATTAAATTGATATAATCCTTATAATATATATAATAATATATATATAATAATATTATATATATTAAAAATATTAATATATATATATATATATATTAATTAATATATATTAATATATATTATATATAATATATAATATATTAATTATATATTATATATATTATATTAATAATTTATAAAATATATATATACATATTAATATAATATAATATACATATTATATATATATAATAATATTAATAATTAATTATATATATATATATATAATATAATATATAATATATATAATATATAGTATATATTAATTATATATATATATATAATATATATATACATATATAATATATAATATATATATATATATATTATATATTTAGAATACGATCTCTGAATTTCCTACATGCTTTGTTAAGATCCACTGGTTTTATAGCTCACGTCCTACTTGTTTTATATAGTTTTTTTTTTAGCGAAGAAAAATTGTTAATTATAAAAAAAAATCACAAATGATTGCATTTTCAAGTACTTAAGTTCAAGCTACATATGATAAACCACATAAAAAATATTACTAACAATCTGTACTTATTTATATTACAATTATACTATTATGTATCATTTTGACTTACGCTATATATATATATATATATATAATATAACTTTATCTAAACTACTATAATTATAAACAAAATTAAATACTGCTATCATACTAACTTAACTAATAAAATCTACTTTTTTATACTAATTTACTACTACTACTACTTATAATGCGAATACTACAAGAAACATATGTTTTGAAAAGACTAGCTATCAAGCTTAAAAATTTACGCAAAAAATGACTAATCGAAATATTAACATGAGTGAAATAAACTACTATGTGAAGTTCACAAAAGAAAAAAAAAAATCAGACCGGAACAACTATTCCAGATTTTTGAGTTCTAACTACACTACTTTAAACTTTTATTATAACACTGCTAACCATAACTACGGATGACAATACACACAATTCTCAGATCTATCAATGAGGATAATTACATAAGTAAAATAAAATTAAATACAATAGTATAAATAGAGTCTTAAATTAATTTATACTGGAATACTACCTTCAATTATTTGCATATTTTTTTACGTATCCATTAATAAATAATATAATATTATCTTCACATTATTAAAAGTAATTATTTAAAGTTTATTTTCTAAACTCTTAATAACATTATAGAAAAAAGTATAATATATATAATAATAATATATATTATAATAATATAATAAATTAAAAAAATAAAAATAATAAATAATTAATAATAGATATAATATAAATAATTAAATAATAATTTAAAAGTAATTTATAAATAATATAATTATATATAATAATAAAATATTAGATTCTTTTTATTAATATTAATTAATATAAATAATAATTAAATTAAATACTAATAAATAATAATAAATAATAATAATAATAATAATGAAATAATTATATAATATAACATAATATGGATAATATTACAAAATTCAATGTATATATACATTATTAATAATAATATAAAATACACAATTGGGATGAATAATCACAACTAAACAACCACCCAACAACAACAACTAAACAACAACAACTAAACAACAACAACACAACAACAACAACAACAAACAACTAAACAAAACGAACCAACAACAATTAAATTAATATAAATAAAAAATATAAATAATTAAAATAAATACTTACATTGAGGACATACTTAAGGTGTAAAATTGCAGACGTATAGTAAGTTGTCATAATACTGTAGTATTAATAATAATAAAATAATAGAAAAAAAACAAAATATTTCAATAGGAAAATAAATTAAACAAAAAAGTACATGTATTTAGTTAAATAGATAATTAGATTGGAGTCTAATAGATTAACTCACACTTGAAATTATATTGAGGAAGATGGATTGACAAGTATATCCGAAGAGCTAAGTGGCCATTATACAGGATAAAACGTAAGAGACTCGAGCCACTATAACTACGCAAATTAATATATTAGGAACAAATTTAATAAATATCAAATATAGTCGAGATACTTACACAGATAAGGCATTAATAGCAGGATTGATTCCAGGTTTACTAGATTTTGAAACCTTTTTAAATAACATAAATAAAATTAATCAAAATTAAAATTAAAGGAGAGTTAATTATATTGAATCAATTAATAAGAAAAATAATTAAGTAGACGATAAAGATAAGTAACCTACATAGTGAGGCCCACTTAATCATAGAGAATACTAAAAGACCATATATAATTTGAGACGTTTATGATCACTCATTTAAGTTTTAGTTTATCCCTAGTGTAATTAATTTATTTATATATTTCAAAATATTTTGTGTATTATATAAGTAGATAAAGATTTATATAAATTAAATTATTAAGTAACTTATATATTAAAGTCAACTAATAGTCCATTCACGTTGAACATTTTCAAGTATATGATTTTATTTTAAGTCTTAATAAAATATATAAATATTAATAAATCCAAATTAAATTATTTATGGACTCATTTAGTTAATAGAATCCTTAATTGGTCTTAATTTTATATTCAATAATTCACATTCAATATAAATTTATTATTATATATTATTATTTTATTTTTTTGATTAATTGAGATTCTTTTGATCCCATATTTATCATTTATCTAAGGATCTTTCAAATCATTATAATATTCAATTTCTGCAACTCTGGTATAGGTCTATTAACGAGTGTATTTTTAATCTCCATTAATAAATTTATTCTAAATTTATTATTTATTTTCTCACTTGGTTTATATTACAAATATTTAATTATCTAATATTATTTTACTAATATTAGATTATAGGATTCAATTTTAATAATGTCAGAGCAATCAACTTATTTCCTAAATTAAATTTTTATATTTATTTAATTTTAATTTCGTTGGAATCATTTGTTTGATATTAGGAGCTCTTATATCTTAATAAGAAATTTACTAATTCTAAATATTAGTATTTATTCATTTTGATCCTTGAGGTGGTAAGCTTATTCCAATCATTATTTTATATTTACCATATTCTTATTTATTCCTCATTTTTAAAAATGTATTATTCATTATATATTGATTTCCTTATTAGGGATTATTATTTACTTATTTAAACCATAATTTTACATAGCGATTAATATGATTTCTTATGTACACTCCATATTCATGAGAATACAGAAGACCTATTGATAATTATGTAAAAGATTTACACAATAAAAGAGCACCTAATGGAAGAAATCCATTGAGTATTTTGGTCGCGATCACAGATTCAAGAAATACGCGCACTATTTCATTAATCCATACTGTATAATGCACAACAAATAAAGTTTAGAATTATATTGTTATCTTAGCGTCTCAGAACTAGAGAGTAGGCACTCTAGCGAGAGAGAGAGAAATCATTATTAGAGAGGAAATAAAAGAATTGGCTCCATATCAGGTGTCCCCGAAAAGAGTATATAATGCTTTGATAATTCCACGATTCTTTGCGGTACTGAGTGCACACGTCGGTTATGTTCCCTTGATAAAAATTAGTCTTATATATTACACTAAATGATGTGTTTATTATCAATATTATGGAGATAACGCCTCATGATATAGTTTAAAAAATAGATTAATGAAGGCTGAGTAGAATTAGATACTTTTCCAACATATACTAAATATCTTGAAGTAATTTATTACTGATCATAAGTATGTAAAGTTGTATGTAGTTCCAGATTCGCAACTAGTACGCAATAAGCTAATTTCAAGATAATTACAATATAGTGTATTGAAATTTTTAAAATTAAAATATCTATAAAAGGGATCGTGTTATTTTCGGCATAGTAATTAATTTTGAGCTTCACATAAAAAAATAATCATATGCCTGCTATGGCAATTATGGAAGTGAGTAATTTCTGTTAATAAATGAGGTAGACTAATCGAATTGTGGTTTCTTTGAAGGGCAAATGATAGACTTGATTATAATATTATAATGAATGTGAGGAGAGTACAAGATTATCATGTATTCCAAAAAATTTAGGGAGTTTTTTCTTATATTGATCTAATAGAAAAATAATTAATAATAGTGAGAAATCCATTATATAAAATCTTTATCTACATACGATTATTGAAGCCGTAATAATTTTAAAGGGATTAAGATAGATGGATGACTTAAAGCTCATATGGATATTCAAGAAAATATTAATTTTACTAATAAGTTAGACAATAAATTATGATTATAAGTATATAGTACTCTTTGACTTATTATAGATAAAGAATTTTTAAACGAAAAATTTATCATAAATAAAATCATTAAATAAATAATAATCAACTTAATTGGTCGTACAGACAAGAAGTCAAGTTAGTTTATGACGAAAAAGGGTTATTATACTTAAATGTAATTAATCAAGTAAACAATATTAATATTAATATATAATTGGAATTATATAGGACTTGAGAGTTATAAACCTCAAATATCTTGAGGAGGCTACAACGGATTAGTAGTATATATCATATATAATAATAGCACACATTAACGATTATAAATCTACATCTAATGTTTACCGCCATTGGCTCAATTGGCAGTCTTAAATTCTTTTAAAACAGATGAAAAGGCGAGAAATATATCTTAGCGTCAATTATAGAATTAACTAATTTACCTACGTTTAAGATTAATAATAATTCAGGTATCGGTAAAAATAAATAAAAATTTGTATAAAATTAAATATTTGTATAAATCACAGCGTAAATACAATGTATAGAGTGAATACGAGAGAAATTATTAACGAAGTTAGGACTTGTTTACATATAAATATCATAATAAAGAACCTAAGCGTCGAAGAGACATGTCTCTCCAAACTAACCACTCTCTATAGGGTTATCACTTACGCATCCGAAGAAAAGATTTATAATGTCTATTTATCACAAAACAAGTTTTGTAAAATAAAATCGCTAAACGAATTTTCGCGTAATAAAGTACAGAAAATATTTAAATCAATTTTTTGAATTAGAAGAAGAATTAAGATTATTGAAGATAGGAATTTAATTCGATGAATGAAAATACAATGATGATTTCATTTTATATAAACATGATGTAATTATGACACGAGATTCTCTCTTCTATAGTGTTTCTGCGTTTATGTGGCTCAGGACATTTGTTCAGAGAAATATCATTATCTAAAATATGTATTAAAAAGTGATCTTCTCTTTCGTGATTGGGAAAAGATAAGGTCATTATTCACTCATTTCTTCAGTTAATTTATAGATTCTTTACACTATCCTAAAATCTAAAAAAGTTTATATTTACCAAAATCATGTTAAGTTTTGTTCTTCCCAAGGTTATGTGATAGACCTAATTGTCAAATTAGCTATTATATCAATAACCTAATGATTATTATTTAAGAATCTAAAAAGAGATGATATTGAATAATAAAATCTATAGTCACTCATCAAAATGATTTCAAATATGAATTAAAACATACTGCAGTATCAGTTAGAGTTATCCTCTGGACCTTGAGGAATGAGCAATATATTCTTATCTAGTTATGCCTAAAGTTTATTGTACATAAATAAAAGTAATATAGTCATATTAATACTATATATAGCTCTTTTTGAGTAAGCAAAATAGGATGAGCATAAAGGTTCCAATCTAATACTTCACTCACAAATGTATGTCATTAGCCTATAATAGCCAAAGTACCTAAATACTATATTTATTATTTGTTGTCACCTATAATACTAAATTTAAATCTATAATAAAGGATTGGTTAAAGAGGTAAAGTTTCAGAGCTTCAGTTTAGATGCCTGGTATCGACTTAATAGGTGGCTTCACAGGTGAGTCCTACCTTATTCTAAAAGAGTGCTATGATACCAAAATCACTCAAATATATCTGTAGATAAATCATCAATATACATATCAATTATATATACTATATAATATATATATAAATAAACTACTACATTACTTATATATGTTACTATAAACTCAATAATATAAAATATATATCATACGCAGTTTGAAAAGAGACTGTTCTAGATGTTAATATATGGACCAAGTATCTTATGTTATTTACACCCTTCTCTTTTAGTTGAATGATGATAGAGATCTTCAAATATTAATAATGATTATAAGAATTAAGTCGTTAGAATATCAGGCTCTCACTAATTTATATTTGAGACAGTAAAATTAAAATTCTTACAATTGGTTGAACTATGAGAGCTATAAATAGAGTCTAATAATATATCATTTTTTATGATATTGGGAGTCACTGATAATTTCATTTGAGAATTATTTAAATAGTAAGTATTTCCTCACTCTAAAACTAGAATATAGATTTAAATAATAGTATGAGTGGGTATAATATCTGGCTTTATTATAAGTTAAGTAGAAATGGAGTTCTATATTATTCTAATGTGTGAGAGATTAATTATTATCTTACTATTATATGATAGTCCATTAATATCAAATAAAGCCGTTTTCAAGTTCCCACACTCCGCTCAATTGTTCAATTCGCAGAACAACTATACAGTTCTTATCACCTACATGTTCTCACACAAACAAATCAAAAAATTCATTTGACAGTTTTTAACGGAATCATACGGCAAAAGTTTCTATATAGCAGGTCTGTAAACCCGTGATTAGTTTTAATTCTTCTATTTTTTTATTTATTCCGCTTCTACACTTTATAGTCATCACTGCGCGAGAGCTGAGTACTCACGCGGAAGGGAGGTAGGAAGTGCAAATTGCACGTATAAAGCACTGATAATCAACAGTTAGAGTCCTTAGGTATTTGAAGGTATGCATAATAATAAAATCTGAAGATGATTTGAAACAGATTGAAAAATTCAAAAGTGTTTGTTCAAAGGTTCAAAGACGGAAAATATCAAATAGATCTTCCATGGATTTAAGATAAACTTCCCTTGTTGCCATCAAACTATAACATTGCTCTTTCAGCACTTAATAGAGTTGAAAATTTAGAAAGAAAGGATTTAGTTAAAGCCTATGATGATTTCTTTCAGCAACAGTTAGGCATTGTATACTAGTTTCAGAGTAATCTCCCTCTGAGTTTAAAAATTATATTTGGGTTTCCTCACAGACCTGTTAATCAAAACTGATGAACAGTCATCAACAAAGATCAGGCTGTGTTTAACTGTTTCTTAAAAAACATAACTCTTACCAATCTCTAAATGAGGCAGCCTATACTGGACCAGATCTTATGCCTTCCTTATTAGGAACATTATTTCCTGTTCAGAGAATACCAATCAGTTTGTTATGCCTAGCTGATATAAAGCGACGCCTTCCTTCAGATTAAGTTAAATCTATCGAAGACCGCAATCGTGCCGCTTTTGCTTTTTTTTTTGAAAAGTGAATGGTCAAATTAAAGCTTATCGATTATTCACCATGTTTTTGGTTTTGACATTCCTCACCTTTTATCCCTAAAATTAATTTATCAAGCATCAATGATCATCTTTATAAGGATGATGCATGTACTCAGATTCTATTGAATAATTTTTTTTGTTAATATTTAATTTATTAATGGCAATGATCCACACAACATATAAAGGAACTTTATCATGAATGCACAAAAGAGTGGAAGATGGTGGTTTCCATCTTAGAAGTTGGGACTCTAATAATGATCAATTAAGAGCTGTTATGGAAGAAGAGGATAGAATAGGTTCAACATCAGGAATCAGAAGATAAGGTTCTTGGATATCTTTTTAATCCTCTTACAGATAAGTTAAAACTAACAAAATTTTCGATTAATGCTGATGCAATCCAAAAGAATTGTTGTTTAATCAGCCGTGTCAAGGTTTTTGATCCTTTATAAATATCTTTTTTAACCTGTAACTTAAGAGGCCGGTTATTAATTAGGAAATTAATGGCAATTAGGTCTCAATTGGATGAAAAGGTCCCTTCTGATGTTTTAGTTTTATTGGTTCCAAGAAGATTTAAATAAATTAAATAAATATTGAAATTGAAAAGGTGGTTGCTTTCTCACCTTCTCCCTCAAACTCCTTTATTCGTATTTTGTGATGCCTCAACATTCTTGTTATGGGTTTGCAGTTTATAGTATAGGGTCAAGGTTCTAGTTTAAAATTTTCAAAGGCCAAGGTGGCCCCCTTAAATCTAGGGCTTTGCCCTCTTTTGAGTTGTTATGTCGTGTTATTAATTTTTTAAGTGTATCAAATCAATATTATCAGAATTACCTAATGTTCAGTTTCAAAAGCATAAAGGTCTTTGTAGATGCTCAATAGTTCTTTCATGGTTCCTGTCCGGAAAAGCAAAAAAAAAATATTTTTGTAATAAATAGGCTCAAAGAAATTTATCAAATCAAAAAATCAAGTTGAGCATGAGTACAAAGTATCCATTTCTTTTGCTTACATCAATACTGCTGAAAAACCCAGCAGATCTGATTACCAGAGGTGTTAGCAACCTCTACTTTTATTTCAAAATTAAACTCTATTTTTTTTTTTTTTTTTTTTTTTTTTTTTTTTTTTTATGGCTAAAGGTCCTTCTTGGAATTCTCTAGATTAGTAAACTTAAATGTTTTGTCTGAGGCCAATAAGGAAAGACTTTACAATGTCACACATCTGTGGTTGTTACCCAGTCTTTGTTACCTTTAAAAGATTACTCAAGTGTACAAAATTATAAAAGTAACTTTCAAAATATTCATATTCATTTAGCAGAGTAAGGGGCGGATGAAGATTTGTGATCAGAAAGCCCAACTCTATTGGTTGAAAATAATGCATCAGCATTGTTTTTTTTCTAAGGAGATATTATTTCTCCAAAATCCTAAAAAAGGATGAAATTTCACTGCTAGTCAATCAACTTAATTTATAAAAGGCCTCATCCGATCCAAAGGGAGAATTGCCAAGACACTTTTATATAATGATGATGTGATAAATCCCAATTCTTCTTGGCAAGGATCATCATCTCACTCATTAGATGAATCATAAGAGATTTTCATTCTAGAATGTCAACACTTGGGTGTTCAACCACTATCAATTTCAATCAGAGCTCATGGCTTCTGGATTACCCACACCTCCCACTGCTACCACTCTTCATCCCCCGCAAACAGCTGCGCCTCACGCCCAACACATTCCCCAGTACTCTACCACCGCCTCCGCTGTTCTTCCTCCCCCTCTTCTTCCTCAACCGCCTTCTGCCACCTTTCCAGCTCAACCTCCTTATTCTCAACCACCCAACCCTTCCTACCCTCATGTTTTCGCAGTACAACCTTCTTTTGCATCTCTCGAGGCCCGGATGTCGGTTTTCGAAACGGGCATGGCTGAGATAAAATCTGCTCTTCTTTCCCTCACTTCGGCCGGTATTAATAACACCTTTCGCTCCCGTGATCGCACCCCTTCCTCCCACCGTCCTTCTCGCGGTCCTCGTTCACCTTCTTCTTCCTCACGCCAGCGCCAGTATCCTCATGGGTACTGTTATTATCACCATACTTTCGGGATGGATGCGAAGAAATGCGATCCTTCCTGTCCCCTCCACCAGGGAAACTCAGCAGCTGGCCCGTCGTAGGAGCGACGGGAGATGCTGGTCCTTCCTCTTCTTCTCCTCCTACTGCACAGGATGTTCTTCGTACCTAAGATCACTCCACTAAGCTTTCCATTTTGATCGATTCTGGCGCTTCTCTTTCTTTGGTCCCAAGAAACCCTTCTCAGGACTCCGCTATTCCTCTTTCCGGTCGTCAACTTTTCGCTGCAAATGGCTCTTCCATTCCGGTGTATGGAGAGCGTTTGTGTACGTTGGATCTTTCTCTCCGCCGTCGGTTCAAATGGGTTTTTCTCGTCGCTGAAGTGGCACAGCCCATCCTCGGTGCTGATTTTTTGTCTCATTTTAATCTTATGATGGATCTTCGTAATCGACGTCTGGTTGACGGGGATACTGCTCTTTCTGCTACCGGTGCTATTATTGCTTCTGCACTAAAGGGTATTTCTGCTATTGCTCCTTTTTCTTCTTTGGTTGTCTCTCCCTTTCTTACCCTCCTGCAGGAGGAATTTTCTTCTTTATTGCATCCTTGCTCTGCAGATACGCCACTTAAGCATTCTGTCGAGCATTATATCAAGACCACTGGCCCGCCCACCTTCGCTAGAGCTCGTCGCCTCCCTCCTGATAAGCTCAAGGCCGCCAAGGCCGAGTTTGATCACATGATACAACTTGGCATTGTGCACCCTTCCAAGAATTGTTAGTCTTCTCCGCTACACATGGTTCCTAAAGGCACTACGGGAGACTAGAGACCCTGTAGTGATTTTAGGGCCTTGAATTCTGCCACGACTCCAGATAGATGTCCGGTTTCCCACATACAATCTTTCACCTCACACCTGGCCGGAAACACTATCTTCTCTTCTTTGGATTTAATTCGGGCGTACCACCAGATACCAGTGGCTCCGGAAGACGTTCCCAAGACAGCTGTGATCACTCCGTCTGGCCACTCCGTCGGGCCTTCTGAGTATACGAGAATGCCTTTCGGCCTGAGATGTAAAACGCTGCTCAATCATTCCAGAGGTTCATTGATTCCATCCCTTTGTGGTCTTTCCGTTTGCCTTGGCTTATTTAGAGATCTTCTCGAGATCGCTTTCCTCCTCTCTTGAAAGAAATGCATGAGCACTACAGTGCCCTCTTTGTAGGTGCGACGCTGGGATACACGTCTCAATACCTACCAAGTTGCGTATTCCGGCTGCATCTTCTCTTACTTTTTTGGGTCACACAGTCTCTGCTGAGGGATTTTCCCTCTTGTAGACCGTGTTGAAGTTATCCACGCCTTTCCTCTTCCTCAGAACCAGAAGCAACTTCGCCAATATACTGGATGATCAATTTTTACCATGTTTTTTGAATCAGCGGCTTCTCTCTTAGGCCCGCTACAGCGCTCATTCATCCAAACGCGAGGCAGCACCAAAAAAGGTGACTGGTTCCCGGCAGCACACGTCCGCTTCTTGAGGCTTCCCAAAAAAAGGCCCTCGCCCTTTTCGCCACTCTTCTATGTTCCAAAACCGCACGATTACTGCACCAAACGAGAGTTGCAGGTGGATTGCCTGCCCCGAATTTACGCTGTTGGTGCGGTGTGCTATCCACCAGTTTCAAAAAGGTGTTTGACCACTCACCTTCTTTTTTCACCGCAAAGCTGCAAACCCGCTTGAAACAAGGTTTCGTTATTAGCGATTTCGGTTCGGGAGTTGGGGCTTCCATGTATCCTTGCATGTTCGCCATTTAGGTACTTTTTGGATTTAAGGACGGAGTTTCATATCCGACCGACCATGAAACCTATCACTTTTGCTATGGTTTCTCGCCACGAAGGCACTCCCCCCCGCGAAGCCCGGCATCTTGAATTTGTTTCCCAGTTTACTACAGACATACAGTGCCCAGGGCCGGTCTTAACCATTAATTCGCGCCTAGGCAAAAAAAAATTCACCTATGAAAAGAATACTGTAAAATTATTATATATATATATATTAATTCTATAAATATATATATATAATATATATATATTATTATATATATATATATATATATATATATATAATAAATATATATATATATATAATATATATATATATATATTATATATATATACATAATATATATAATATTATATATTATATATTATATATATATATATATATATATATATATATACATATATAATATAATATATATATATATAATATATATATATATATATTAGTATATATATTATATAATATAATTATACAATATATATATAATATATAATTTATATATATATTATATAATAATATATTATATATTAATATAATATATATATAATTATATATATATATAATTAAATTATTATATATATATAATATGTATTATATATATTTCGAGTTTATTTTCTTTTTCTTTTTTTTCTTGCCGTTGTCTGCCGCGTTCTAGCCACCTAGGGCCTAATGTTACCCTTCATATTCTACCGCCAGTAGTAAGTGTTCCACTCCCGCACCCACTTTTTTCTATATAAATGAATAGAGATATATTAGGTTTATATGGAGAATTTTGATAGCCGAGGCTATCCAATTCGGACAACAGAACAACAACCGTAAGGTTTGTCTATGTTTGTCTAGTTTTGTTTGTGTTAGTTTATTATTATATTATTATATTATTTATTATTTATTATTATTTATTTTATTGTATTATTATTTATTTAAGTCCGGAAGAAATATATGATCACGGAAAATGATACATAATTTAGTTGTGTTGGTACTGCTCCAAAAACTCTGACTTCCGACTCCGACCGACTCCGACTCCGACTCCGACTCCGGCTCCGGGCACGGTTCTTACTCCGGCTCCGGGCGCGGTTCATTGTGTATGTTTATTATTATTATTTATTATTATTATTATTATTATTATTAAATTATTATTATTATTATTATATATTTATTTATTTTATTTTATTATATTATTATTTATTATTTTATTACTATTATTATTATTATATATTTATCATTATTATTATTTTTATTATTATTATTATTATTATTATTACAGAGAAGGATAAATCAAAGAATTTTAATTTTAAATTTTATTAAAAGATAAAATAATAATAATAAAAGTATATAAATATTATATATTACATATTTAAATATATTATAATATATAATATATATATATTATATAATATATATATATATATTATTAATATAATAATCCTATATTATATATTATAATATAATATATATATATAATAAATTATATATATATATAAATAATCAGGTTAATACATTAATAATAATAAATATAAAGGAAATATTTACATTTTTATTTTTAAATAACCTTTTATTAGTTCTATTCATATTACAATTTTTATTTTAAATTCGCAAAAAAAGAAAAAAAGAAATTATTCATATCATTATTTTTTCTCAAATATAAAAAAAAAACACTAGAGTTTTGTTTACTTATATGGGGAAGAGGATTCCTCTGAACCCGAAAGGAATTGTACGGGCCGTGTTTTTTATAAGTGCTCTTTTATTAGCTGTCATTCGCAGCTTCTTTAGTCCTTTTGAGATAGTCATCTCGCCTTTTTTATTGGCTTTAAACCTTAACGTGGGAGCCTTATACGCTAAATGTTTACCATTAAAAACAACATGTGGGTTTTTTGTTTCATCTTTACGATACGCCTTACCATGTAAACTGGATGTAGCACCCCTGGCTCTCATTTCTTCAACAACTAGCGCTGTTATATCTCCATCCTTCCTAAGTTTAGCATAATAACTATCATCATCTATTAACCCATCTCCATTCTCTCATTGTTAATCATCATCATCATCGATCAATGTTTATTTAACACAAGTTTTTAACATAGTGTTCCAAGTTGAGATTTCCCTGTTGTTTATTTAATGTTACCCTTAGCTTTTAAAAATATGATCTTAGAACCGTCCTAGTTTTTTTAAAAAGTCGCAGCAGCGTAAGACTTAGTCTCCATGTGGCACACAAAAGTCCGCTTGACAACCCCGACCCTATTTCATCTGTCTAAATCCATCTTAAAAAAATTTACCCGTCGCAGAGATCATCCTCCCCTGCCCTCGGTCACAAAGATAACACTGTCAGTATCGCAATATAAAACTCTTTGTCCTAGCTTCTCAAGAAGATTATAACGTTTACCTGGCCATGACAGTGGTGAACAGCACGGCCAACGGCACATTTTAGTGATCTAGTACGTCCTGTTCGGATATGGAGTATTTACCGAAACAAATTATGTTTCTTATTATACACTAGTGACATCCCTTTACTTCCTTTCATTCGGCATTTTTAAATGTCCCCATACTTCAGGCATCGGTCTGTGACAATAATATCCTCAGTCGACTGTCTAGATAATTGTGGTCGCACTTCCGCAACAATTTTCCCCAAAGGAAATTAAGGCATAACTTTGCGATGAAACGAAGACATGCATTTCCATCTATCTTAGCCCTGTCCAGTTTAACCCCTTCGATTCGTTCAAAGTCTTCAATGAACTGATTGAACAGAGGGCTATCTTTACTAGCTATTCCTGCAGGTAAACCTGACGCCTCTGTCTTTATCTTCAGGAAAATCTTGTATATTTTACCTGTTAAACATCCTGATCTTTCGGATCGAAGTTTCCAAATTTTCATGTAAAGCTTGTGATCTTGTTCCTTTCTTTAAAGTAAACTCTAGTTCAACGGTTAGTGTAAACACCTCTGAACCTGAACTCGTCGTCTTGCCCGATCATGTTATTGTTCACATAATGTTCTCTTGACCTTTTCAGCAACAGGTTTCTTACATAGGGTGAATACTAATCCTTCCTTATAATCTTCGCGGAGCAAAACAGGTATTATATATGAGGTTTCTGAGGAGGGAGGATTCCCATACCATTGGCTTACACCGAAAATACCTTCTCTTGTTCACTTCTCTACAAATGTTTCAATGGTCGGTAGTTCAGACCCTTTACCATTTTGTAGGTATCCCACTAGGGAAAGCCTGAGTCTTCTGAACCCAAGGATATAACGATGTGAAATCTAGGTAGTTAAGTTTGGTTTTTCCGTCTGTAGGTGGATAATAGTAGACGAATGGCTCAGTTCCACCTCCATATAGAGCTTCCCCTATATGTAATTTATTATTAGCAACATCATTACCTACCCTGTTGACAAAATGACCTAGCCCCTCTTCTTCGACTGGTTCGGGGGTGTTCATGAACCGTACCTTACATTCCTCTTTCATCTTTTTCCATTCACAACCCCATACCCTAACCACTTCAAAACCTTTAGCTCTATAGGCTGCTTCCTGGAGCATAGTTACTCTATACCGATCAAGACTTCCGAACATTCAGGTGTTGTTTTCTTCCTTCTTCACAAGCTTGATGTCCATGCCATATGCATCCGTGGAACAAATACACTATCCTTTTCTTTTCAACAGGTCCTTTACGATCTTTTTCAGCTGCATCATCCATAGCCTTCCATTCTTGTATTTCTTTGTTTTTTAAAGTTTCTATCTACAAACTAAATTTTTAAGTTTCCACAAACTCGGATTCCGTTATACGATGATTTTGCCCACCAGGACCTCAGCATATCGTCAGAGGAAAGCTGCTCATTCTTCAGTTTAAATCTCACTCTCTTCCACCGTGCGTTGCCATTGCTCGATTATTTGACCGTACATCGTATACCGGCTGCATAAAACTCCAACATTCTGATAGCCCTATAGGAATACATTTCTGCTATTCTCTACCTATCATGAGCGATAGTATTTTAGGGTATCCATGAAATGGGCTCCTTTTTTTTTAAAAGTCTTGAAACTAGCAGGCAAGTGATAATGCACATTTAGTCTGCTTATTCATTACACAAATCATTTTAAACATGTTCTTAAAATTTACCGAAAGCTCAATACTTTAGCCGTAAAAAATATCTTTACATCTTTTACCCATATTACTGTGCATTTCAGCTCCTTTATAAATATCATATACACGCCCATGCGATTGTCGCCCCATACCATTTTGTAAACTTTTTTTTTCGAGGTTTATTAGCTCATTTATAAGAGCAGAAACAGCCTGTTGTAGGAATGGCGAAAACCTACATTAATCAAGATTGTTATCTGTGTAAGAAACTTGGTAAGGGAGAAGAACTTTTTAGATCCCCCTTAGACCCATACTTAGGCAAGGATTTTTTATTTAAAGACAGGGCATGTTATTGTATCCTTTAAATTCAATATTGTTATACGCTGTCATTGAAATGATCTTTGTTCCTCGTTTAAGGGGATTCCCTTTAATAGCATCACCTTCAGGTCTTCCCAGCAGTCTATTGTACACGAACTGTGTGTATCGAAACGTCCACCGTTGTGTGCTGCCACAACGATGGAGTCTTTTGGGTGAGCTTTAGCCATTGCTGCAAAATAATGCATCAGCTAATGTGCTGTACATTTTTCATACTCATTTGTAGCATTCTCATTTAAATAAAAAACTTCTTTTCGTTTCGTCTTTACAGCCTCTCACAATTCCGTTTAATTCTTTCTCCCTGCTTTATAACATACTCATACTCACAAAGAACATAGATAAGGGAACCCCATATCGTATCAGCGTTCATTATTAGTTTCAGGGTTTAATCTGAGGATTGGTGTTTGATATGTTTCGATGTCATTCAGTAGAAGGTGTATGATCAGTTTTTCTTCTCCCGTAATCCTTAATTTCTATAGTTTCATATTTACTAGCATATTATGCCTTCCATCCTCAGGGATTTTAGGTCTCTAATCATACAACATACATCTTTTCTTCATTTTTCGTGCTGATTGTTTCGATTATATAATTTATCAGGTAGGTATTATAATGTGTCACAAGTTCTGCATATAATAAATTTTTTTCCGCATATATCCTACTGATTTTCTAAACATGTGCAGTCGTAAAAGTTACGATTGCATTCCCACAGTAATGTAGAGCCCCACCCACAATAAGTTTTCCTCGACATACTTCATGCATTGTTTACAATTATAATACTCACATTCGTGGTCCCAATGATGGAACATATTATCTACAAAGCTATAGCATTTCGTACAAAAAACATCACCCCTGATATTTCTGTTACCGAGACCCTCAATGGTTAAACGTACTACGTTATTAGGAACATAGAAATAGTGTTCTTTCTCTCTATCATAACCTAGGACATATAAAACTTTATCTCGGTCGTTTTCTGTGGGCTTATGCACCACACTGAACTTTCTTTCCCCTTCATTACTATAAACAAAAATACGACAATCTAATGTCTTCTCTATAATGGCAAATTTATCTGACCCTAGCGGGCTAGCAAAATCTAATCCACAGTCTTTAGCTATTTCTATACCTTTATCTTTCACATCTTTCGGCTTGATCTGATGACCAAATCCCTTATCTTTTGGGTCTTTAGGTTTAATATCATGAGCCTCTTTCTTTTCATTATACAGTTGAGCCAACGCTATGGCTTTAAACCCACAACCTACATTGTCTGGGATGTTACATCTTTTTCCATTTATCTGTACCCTTTTGAACAGATGACACCTCTTAATTTTATTTGTTTTATAAAAGTTTGCATTTGTGGGGATTATTACACCATTCCCTTTTGGGTTGTGAACCACCTTAACCTCTATAATAAAATCGGAAAACGTATATTGGTCTCCCGATTGAAAAGCTGCTTCAAGTCGTTCACGGGTACAATGTTTATCATTTGTATATTTCTTAAATGGTATATGACATAAAACTTCATTCTGCCCCCGTCATGAATGTAAAGGTTGATCGTACCTCATACTATATATTTGATTTGACCTTCTTGAAATGGTGATTATATCCAAGATACACGACTAAAGGCATCGGAAATATCAAGCCCTTGATTAAACACTCTATCTTCAATGACTCTTATTCTGTATTTGTGGATATCTAGAATCCCTGACTTTCTACCATACCCGATTCTCTTCATGTCATTACTCGGCGCGTGAACGTCCTCATTCTTCGCTTTTTTGGTTAAAAAAGAGACCATAAGATAAAATAAATAGCTCACATGATGTAAAATATAATAATATATTAATTTATATATATAATATTATATTAATATAAAGATATATTATATTATATATATAAATATATAATAATAAGAAGAAGAAGAAGAAGAAAGAAGAAGAAGAAAGGAGAAGAAGAAAGAAGGAGGAGAAAGAGAGAGAGAGAAGAAGAAGAAGAAGCAAGAAGAAGAAGAGAAAAGAAGAAGATATAATAATTAATATAATAACAATAATATGTTGAAAGAGGTTATGTAAAAAGGACCGACTACTCTGAAGAGGAAATTAAATATATATATATTATATATCTATATATATATAATATATATATATAATAGTTATATATATATATATATATATATATATATATTAATTATATATAATATATAAACACGATAATCCTAAAGCTGAAAAATAATAAGTATACACTTTATAGGAACAATAATTCAATAATAATAATAATAATAATATAAAGACACCTACCCCTCTACGTGATCCATCGGCATCCGTGTCACATGTAGAGTCATCAGCTGTATTAACATCCATATCTTGTAGGGATTCAACAGGAGCAGCAGCAGCAGCACCATCAATCATTCCATCAGTATTGTTTGAGGTAGAGGGGGCCACCGGTAACGTTGCGGACGATGACGATGAGGTGAAGCCTCCGCCTCCTTGCATCAGGAACCCCAACGTTTCCTGTCCCCTAACAAGCTTCTCGTTGACGATTGTCGTCTTTTCAGCGTCTGCAGTATTGGTCATGGGTAGCTCTAGGGTCCCGCCAAAAACCGACGTTTTGGCTGCTTCTTCTTACGAACAGTAACAGGTTCACCGTTACCATCTTCTACAGATCCATCATGTTGTTGTTGTTTGTTGTTGTTGATTGTAGTTGTTCTTGAGGGTACCTTGAGACCAGGCATCATTGGCTATCCATCATTAAGGCATTTATCATTTTGATTTCCGATTTGGCGCCCCACCACCAGCATCGCTACCGTTGATGTAGCAGAAAGGCCTGAACTGTAATAATACAAAATAAATATAATAAAACTTAAAACTTTTTAGAAAAAAAAAAAAAAAAAAAAAAAAAAAAAAAAAAAAAAAAAAAAAAAAAAAAAATAACCTTTTAAAATCAAAAGACATAATAAATTCATATCGAAAGATAATTAATAAAAAAAATTAAAAAACTAAAAAAGAGCCGAGCGCATGTACGATCAAATGTACTAATCGGGAACACAGAAACTAATATTATTTATGCATAAGACATGTACTTGATGTGTGAGGACCTCTACCTGTTGATAATAAAAATAATTACATGCTAGTAATTATATAATATAATCGTAACAATAATAAGACTATAATTCAGTAAT
>JABUQX010123900.1:17500-22274 GCA_015478945.1 Trachelipus rathkii | reverse complement strand
GACGAAATAGAGTTTCCAACCTCCCAGATTACCCCACAGTCCTATTATGAAGATATAACCACGATATGCCATAATATAATATAATATTATATAATATATATATAATATTATGTACCGTAACCCGTCAATAATAATAAATTAATAGTATATATATAATAATATTATACTGATATATATATATATATATATATGTATGATATAGTATAGTATATATGATATAGTATATCTATACTATATAATATAATATATATATTAGTATATATATATATTATATATTTTAATATATATATATATATATGCTATATATATATATATATAATATATATATTATGATATATACTATATCATATATATATATTATATTATATGTATTTATTATATAGTAATTATATATATAGCTATAGTATATATTATATATTTAATATACGATATATATATATATATTATATATTATATATATATATATATATATAGTAATATATATATATATATATATAATATTATATATATATATATTGTGCCTGACACCTTTCCCCTACACCAACACCTCTACTTTTATCAACCCCATCCATATAGCGAATTAAAATAACCATTAAATATATATTATATATATATAATATATAGTATATATAATATATTATAGTAGATATATAGTATATATAGTATAATCACTATATATATATATGTATATATATACTATAGTATAGTATGTGTGTGTGTTTTCGTGTGTGTGTGTGTGTAGGTGTGGGTGTGTGTGTGTGTGTGTGTAGGTGTGTGTGTTAGTGTGTGTGTGTATATGTGTTTGTGGATGTGCTAAAGTAGGAAGCAAGAGTCTCAATAGTGAGTGGTGGAATGAAGAGATTATAAAAAGAGGAGTGGATGAATGTGCTAAAAAACAATGATGAGGTCTCGAAAAAAAAATTGTATGGAAATATATATATGGAGAAAAAAAGGAAGACTAAAAGCTGCATACGTAAAAGGAAAACGGAGGTAAATGAACAGTTTGGAAGGAGGATGAAAGGGAAATGGGGACCTACAAGGGAATAAGAAGCCCATCTGGAAGAAAGTACCAAACGTTAAAAAAGAGAGAAAAGGAATCTACAGAGAATAATGAATAAAGTTGGTACTTTCGTGAATGATGAAATGGATGTGAGGAGAGGGTGGAGGGAAACACTTCGAAAATCTGCATAACATTAGCAATAATGAAGAGGTGATAGTGAATGTGTGTGGGTTTGATGGTGAAGAAGAAATATATATTTGGAGTTGAAGTAATTAGTAGGGAGGAGGTAATAATAGAGTGAAAAAGTTGAAAAATGGTAAATCTACAGGTATAGATGGAATTACTGGTGTAACGATCAAGAATTGAGGCGAGACTGCGATTGACTTTATATGGAAGTTGTGTAACAAAACGTTTATGCAGTAATGCAGTACTACAGTAATACAGCAATTGAAGGATAGCAGTAATAGTACCCTTATAACTATAGGGAGTTTATTGATTGTTGTAGGGAAGATAAATGCTGGTATTTTGGTTGAAAGAGTGAGTCGAGTGATGCATGTAGAAATGGTAGAGGATGTCAAGATCACATTTTCACATTGAAACAAATGATTGAGAAAATGAGAGAAGGAGAATAAGTTGTATTTAGGTTTCATGGACTTGCAACAGGCGTATGACACTATTAATAACGAAGCTCTGTGGCAGGTATTAGTGATATATGGTGGTGGTGGTAGGCTTCTAAATGGAATCAAAAGCATGTATGACGGTGGTGAACCGTTTGTAAGAATAAATGGAGTTGGAAGTGAATGATTTATTATTGATAGTGGAGAGAGGCAGAGATGTGTTATGTCTTCTTGTTTATTTAATTCGTATATGAATAGTGTGATGAAAGAAGTAGAGGTATTGGTGGTAAGTAAAGGTGCTAGACTGATGGAAAATAGAAGAGAGTGTAGGGTATCCTGCTTACTGTAAACAGATGATTTGGATTTGTGTGGCGAATCTGAAGGAAGTTTGAGAGGATTGGTAGAGGGGTTTGAAAGTAAATGTAGATAAGAGCAAGGTGATGGTAATGGGTGAGGAGAGTTCGCGGTGTGAAGTCATGTTGGATAGTGAGCAATTGGAGCAAGTATCTGAATTTAAATATTTAGGATATATGTTAGTTGAGAAGAGAACGGATGATGCAGAGTGTAGTAGGAAAGTTGCGAATGGTACTAAGGTGGTTGGTGCAATTAAATCCTTGGTGGATGCAAATGGACTAGATTTTGAGTGCCTTCAAGATTATGCATGAGGGTATGTTGTAATATAATATATATATATATTATATTATTATATATATATATAGTAATATTATATTATATATATATATATATAGATATATAATATTTAGTTTATATATATTATATAAATATATGGTATATATAATATATATTATATATATATTATAGTACAAATATATGAATTTAAATATTTGGTGAAACTTATGGTAGGGTATAAAAAACGTATAAATCTAGAAGTGCAAAATCTGTTTAGATGGATAATCTTAGGGGCGTGTTCGTGTGGAGAAGTAGATTTGGATGAAATATGAGGAATGACACGTGTTAGAGAATTGTGTGGTGTGAAGAAAGGCGTAAATGAGAGAATAAACGAGTGTATTAAGATTTTTTGGTCATATGGAAAAGATGGATGATAGTCTGTTGGTTAAGACAGATGTATAGTGGTGAGTGTGATGGAATCGACCGCTGGAAGACCGAAGAGAAAAGTGAATTTGAGTCAGTAAAGAAATGTCTGAAGGAAAAGGAAATGTGAGCTTGGCAGAGGCGAAGTAAGATAGGTGCATATTACAGTGAAAGGAAGGGTTTTTGTGAGGGGTATGGTTGTACTTCCTTGAACCAGGGAATAAACCTCACATATTTGACGAGATACACAGCGATTTACGTGGTCCGTCGGATCTGGCTTGTGAAGGTCCTTAGGGTGGACTTTTTGTTAACTGCGACCGACGCTCTTACCTTAAGGGTATGAGGGAGTTGTAAGGGGGAAGGGGGCTTTCCTTTCGATTTAATCATGCTCTTCTACTTAACTCTTCTATTTTTCCGTGCATGGTATACGCACCGCAACACCCCTTTAGTGGAAAGACGGGGTGAGATATAAAGAAGGAGGGATAGAAGTAGTATATATATATATGATATTATATATATATAGTAGGTTATATAAAGGTAATATATATATATTTTAGTATATAATATAATATATATATATATACTATATATAGATATATATATATATATATGATATAGTATAATATATATAGTTAATATATATATACTTATATATATGATTACTAGGGTATATATATATAGTATTGCTTATATGGGTATATAATATATATATTATATATATAATATATATAGTAATATATATTATATATTATATTATATACTATTTATATATATATATATATAATATTATATATATATAATAATACTATATTTATATATATAAGTATATATATATATATATATATATATATATTATATATAACTTAATATAGTTATATATTTATATATAGTATATAATATAGTTTGCTTGTCAGTTCTTTTAATTACGTCGGATAATAATTAATTAATATCTCACATAGACCAAAATAGTAATATTTAAGACGTTTACCGAGTGAATTATACACATATTAATTATTTTATGAAAGTATGAATTAATTGAATTTATTAACCTGTGGTGGCAATCGGAGTGCGGGGCAGAGAATAGGAATATATACTCACAAATGGTTTCTTTAAGTTGAATGGCTGTTTGAATTAAAAATAATAATAAGTATAATAATGAATAATAATAATAAATAATATATAATAATAATAATAATAAATAGTGTAACTAATAATAGTTCTCCGCTGATAATGACTTATATCTGAAAATATTGGTTAAATTTTTAAGATTTCAAAAAATTTATTCAAATACCGACTGGAATAATACAATTTAGTCATTAAAAAACAAAGATGACATACATTTCTTATAATATTACTGGTCAGATATTGTTTCAGTTTTAAAACATTTTGAAGAATTAGAAGTCACTAAAAATGTTAGTTTTCAATAAGTATGGTGAAATGGGTCTACTAAACTGCCACACAGCGTGTTGATGTTCCTTTGAAAACCCGAAATACATTTAATATAATTCTAAAATACGATTAAAAATCATAACATAATAAGTAATAACAATAATACAATAACAATAACAAAATACTACGACAACAATAACATGAACAATAACAATAACAATAACAATAACATAATAATAATAATAAGTAAGGTGGATAGATAGATATAATAATAATAATAATAATAATGAATAATATAACAATAACACTACTATTGCATGGAAAAGAACAACTTATATTATTTTATTTACCATAAAAATTATTAAATAAAAAAATGGAATTATAATAATTATAATAATTATAATAAATTAAATAGATAATGATAATGAATAGTGATAATAATAGTGAGATAATGAGTTAATAATGAATAGAATGAAAGTGATAAGATGTAAGGCTGAAACTAAAATACTATGATGAATAATAATGCTAATGAATGTAAGATTCAGATTATTAATGAAAGAACATAACTATCATCTAAGCAATAATAATAATCAAGAATAATAATAAAAATACAATAATAAAATAAATTGCATAAAAAAGTAGTTCAAAAAATAATTATTAAAGTACAAACATAATAATAATAATAATAAATAATAATAATAATAAGAAAAATGAT
>JABUQX010123900.1:0-12500 GCA_015478945.1 Trachelipus rathkii | reverse complement strand
CAATGTGTATTCGAAAAATTTGGCATGATAGAAGGTCTCTGAACAATAAGGTCGCAATATGTTGCATTGTTTTTAAATCTTGGCAGTTTTCAGTGACGCTTTTTCTTTGTGTTTTGGCGGTTGACTCATATGAATATAGATACTTAGGTAATATATATAATATATATGAGTATATATGATATATAGTTATATATATATTGTAGTATATATATATATATATATATATATACATATATACTATATATTGTGTTTATGTGTGTGCCTGTGTGTGTGTGCGTCTTTTGTGTATTGTGTGTGTTGACTGTGTTTGTTTGTGATGTGTTTCTTTGTGGTGTGTGTGTGTGTTGTGTGTGTGTGGTGTGTGTGTGTGTGTTGTGTGTGTGTAGGTGTTGTTGTGTGGTGTGTGTGTGTGTGTGTGTGTGTGTGTGTGGTGTGTGTGTGTGTGGTGTTGGTGGTGTGTGTTGTGTGTGTGTGTGTTGTGTGTGTGTGTGTGTGTGTGTGTGTGTGTGTGTGTTGGTGGTGTGTGGTGTGTGTGTGTGTGTGTGTGGTGTGGGTGTGTGTGTGTGGTGTGTGGGGTGTGTTGTGTGTGTGTGTGTGTGTGATTATTTTCCTAAACATAGGACTTCAAATCTTTTCTTCTTGCACATAAACTAATCAATTCTACATTATGGACAAGCTCCATCGAACCATGCATTTTGGGGAGAAAAAGATTTAAGTTGAACGATGGAATGAACCTGCTGCTCCATCGGTGTATTACGGCCACCCACCTTTTCGAGCGGTGACGAGGCATCCCCCGAGTCAAAAGCAGGATAGCATTCCAAGAGTAGTCTAGCCAAAACAACGCAATGCCAACTCTATTAGGGCCCTGTTAAAAGTCCAGAAATTACGCTTAGGGTATGGCGGAGCTGCTGGATCAGAGTATTATAAGTAGAGTTACAAGATGTGGTTCAGGAGTTAACCAATAGGAGGAGAAAATGGTGTAGAATTTATAACGAGAAGGAGTAGTGGTGAAACGTAGGTCCACGGCGTCACGGTCTTAGATCTTCATGCAGAATTGGCTAAGGACGATACTGGAATATGTGTAGGTGTGGTGCGTCGTGTTTAAGCGTCTAAACTTGTTCCAGATAATCGCCGTCTTGGAGAATACTGAACCTGTTTTGCCCTCCTCCCCGCTTACAACTCGTGTGAGATGAAGCCAACCCACTCAGTGTGGTGTACGTTGAAATCCCCTAACTAGAGGACATCAGCATTTGGATGGGAAGAAGTAACAGTCTAGTGAGAAGTAGCGTAGTAAGATAGCCAAAAAGAACGTGAAAATCTGTTCCAATAGGGGAGAGGTAGCAGAAACACAAGATAATGATAAGTAGTAAGGGGACAGAGAGAGATAAGATTTTTTAGCCACATACGCCCCAGAACATCGAATTTAAGGAGATTCCAAGATTCCTTGGACGTGTTACAGGAGTGTTTATGTGTACATAGGGCACAGACACCACCATTTAGACGGAAATTATAGAAAAAGTTATAGGTTAGAGATATTAAAGCTTTTATCTGAACAAGATCCCTGGCCAGCATGGTCTACAGACAAGTATCAAATGTTAGGTTGAGGAGTTAGAGATGGTGATAAATTCCACAGATTCAATGATTAGCACAGCAGGGCCACGCATACGGTTGGCAGAAAAAAAGTCAAATAGAAAACCCCCGCCTGCGCCCACCCCCATATCTACTCCGACCAGCCATTCAATCAGCCACTCGCACAAACAAACAGACACACAAGCTCTTGTACACAATATAATACAATAAACTAATTAGAGTAAGACAATCTTTGAAAACTGATAAATGAGCAAATAGATAAACAGTAAATAGCAATGAATAAATAAGTTTGAACAGTCGACCCTAACCAGTTAACGGACGCATAATAAGTTAATATGCTAGAATTACGCATTAAAACCTAAATATATTTTATTATATAAAATATTAATTAAAAAAGAACGCACAAGTAAAAAAATACCTATAACGTATCTAATGATGAAAAATAAACTAAAAATCAATAATTTAAAAATAAATAAATAAATAAATAAATAAACTAAAACTTAGATTAAAATCCTAATCGGTGAAAGTAAGGCTGATATTGTTCATCATTTGCATATATTAAAATTATCAGATACTAAAACACTTGGCTAACAATTAAAAATTAAAATACAAAAAAGCAAAAGCAAGTCCTGTCTTTGGGACCGTCCTTCGGGATCGGGACAAACATGAGTTTGCCAGAGTTCTTATGGAACATGGAAAAGTTTCAGAATAATAATAGAGGGTTAAATATGAATTACGACTTGCTTAAAGGATACATACTGAATGATATCATCAACAGACCCAGGTACACACTACTCCCGCAAAGATTCACAGTTGCCATTAAAGAACTTAAAGAAAATCATAACTTACACATAACAAGAGCAGATAAAGGTAATAAAATAGTGATCATGAAAAAATCAGAATACATTACGAAAGCTTTACAGATACTTTCTGACCCAAATGTCTATTCTCCGTTGAACAAAAACCCTCTCCCGGTCTCACAAAGGACATTTGAGCAAAAAACTATAAACAATACTTAAAGACAATCAGGAGTTATACAAGAAACTTCTTGTAACCTCCCAAAGATCGCTACCTTCTACGGCATACCGAAGCTTCATAAGGAAAACACACCCCTTCGCCCCATAATCTCCAACATCAACAATGTCACATACAAACTGGCACAATGACTGAATCAACAATTGAAAAACCTCATAGGAAAAATATCAACGAGTCATATAAAAAACAGCCAACATTTCATATCATGTCTTATTGAAACTCAATTTCAAAATAAAACCATTCTTATATTATATATATATTTATATATATATATAAGGTAAAAATGAAAAGATTTTTAATACAAAAGAAACAAAGACAATAAATATAGTCAATAAATAATTAAAGAATGACACGAGTCCATAAAAGAAGTTTAAAATTAATAAAATCATCGAAAATGAAGAAAATACAAAATAAAATGATCCAGAATTTACCAAAATTTTACATGAATAAAAAAATAATAGCGATTCAATCAATGGAATTATACATTATGAATATGGGAAAAGAATGAGGATGTTTTTATTAATTAACTAATTGATAAATATTTATTAATTAATGTTCACTGGCATTGTCTTATTAGAGAATGGAAGCTTTCTTCCTATAGTCCGTATAAAGGGTTTGAATGACACCTTCAAGCGCGTGAGTCAAATCACAGTACCACTATGTCACTGTAGAGACAATACGTTTCTCTCAAACTCTTTCTTCTTCTTAAGAGAAGAGTCATTTTATTATAAATTCTAGATGAAAGTGTCTCTTGTGATGTCGACGGGTAGAAAGTTATTGAAGAGAGTTAATTAACTTTTTATTTACACTGACTCCTCTCAAGGGCACAGTCCCATTCAAGGAGAGATCATAACTGGAGAGATGAAAATGGAATAACCCCTAGACTGCTCCCATTAGAGAAGAAATATAAAAAGGAGGGTTTATATATATATAATATATATATATATATAATATATAATATATATATATATATATAATATTATATATATATATATATATATATATATATATATATATATATATGAATATACAGTGCGTATCCAGAAATTTTTTTCGGCGGGGGCAACCATAATGTTTCTTATATATTATATTATATATATTATATATATATATATAGATATTAGTATATATATTATATACTAATTAGTGTAATGATATAGGAGTATATATATATACTATATATATATACTATTATATAGTATATTATATATAATATATACTATATTATATAATATTATAGGGTATATATATATATATATATATATTAATATATCATATTATATATAATATTATATGATATTTTATATAATATATATATGATTATATATATTATATATATATATATATATATATATATATATATATATATATATATATATATATATATATAATTATATAATTATATATATATAATATATATCATAGTGGATTACGAAAGGTATAAATACCTAAGATAAATATATGCGGTAAGAATTTGATTTTTATATGAATTACTTAAAATCATAGTACTTATAACCGTAAATTTAGTTATAACTTTACTCATTCGTACTGACTATGGTGTGAGTCTAAGTCTGATGATAACATCTTCTCAATTATTTATATTGTCTATTATTATCGATATGATATGTAGAGGAGGCAAGTCCAAAAGTCTTATATCATCTATCCAATAGTATTTGCTCAAAGTAGGTTATTAGTAAGTATCTATAAAATTAGTTAGTGAAATAGCTTCTTTCTACTGTAAGCATTAAATCACTCAGTATAGGTAAATACTTTATATCATAAGTATTTGCATATTATACATAGATGTGAATATTTGGAAATTGTGTGACTAGCGATACTATATGAAGCAACTAGGTCCATCTATGCGGGTTTTATTGGGCGATCACTGTGCTGTGATGATCCATTTCTGACTTCCATAAATCCTCATATGGGCTTTTTACTAATATTTCTATTTGGACTTTCTCATGAGACTCATTCACTTGTAGATAATATTATCACAATAGTATTTATTACTTTCTCAATATATGGCACATTACACCGTACGTTCGGTTATGTACACAATTGCTCAAATGAAATTTAAATAAACCTACTCTCCTAATGCTGGTATATATATTATCATCCATAAAATAGGTATTATATATTAACATATGTACTAGTAGTGTATTGCGATAATTTAGTTACTAGATGAGGTCGGAAGTCTAGAATGTTGTAGGTCTCATGTAATATATATATTTATATGGAATTTATTAAATTTATACTTTGGTGATATACTAATAAGCAATTTCTATACTTCAGTATCTAGATTCAGAGTGACGGCTTTATCACTATATTCTTCATGTATCTACTTTTTTTTTATAATTATGTATATAGCTATTTTCTCTAGTTATGAGTTTATAAGTATTAGTTTTAACTAATGCGCATACTTATCGATAAATATATATGTATCCTGTACTCAGCGTATACGAATTATATAAATATGATATTTAAATTTCTGCTACTTTATATATATATATATTAATTAGACGGACTATTTAGCAGTATAACCTAAATATTATTTTAGTGTGTCATAGAAATATTTCGTACGGGGGTAGCCAATAGGTACCTCTCACTGGCCTCCCCCTTCCCTAATATACGCCATCTGTATATATATTAATATATATAAATATATATATATTATATTAATATATAATTATTATATAATATATATTATTATATATATATAATATATAATATATGTTATATATAATATATATATTATATATTATATATTTAAGTAATTATATTATTATATATTATATTATGATGATATAAATAAATGGTCATGCTCGAATGTATATATTGTTATAACATATATAATCATCTTGGTTCTTTAACATCATTTTTGGGTAAGGAGTATACAATACACCTGTGATACGTAGTAGAAAGGTGGGAAAGTATTCCAATGCCATCTCTCATTGTATTCATATAGTATATAATACCCAAAACCTATACAACTATTTATGTTAAAAGTAATATATAATAATAATAATTATAATAATTAATATATAATAATATATATTATTATAATAATAATATAATATTATAATATAATAGATTATTATAATAATAAATAATAATATATATATTAATATATATATATAATAATAATAATAATAATAATTTCTTATTATATAATTAAATATTATTATATATTATTATATCATCATTAGTATTATTAAGAAAAGATTTATTATACATTAATCTAAGTGATTAGATGTCTAGATAGATTATTAGTGATTTGGATATACTATATTGTGGATTTACATTATATGATTGAGTTATTATTTGACTAGATTCTCTTCTATTTATGTGACGTTTTTTCTATATATTTAGAGTAAGTAATTATATTTAATATAATTTATTTATTTATATATATTTTTAAATTCATAATTATCCTTCCAAATATCTCTATTTACTTAGAGATATTAAAAAATATAAAAATTGTAAGAAACCAAATTTTTTATATTACTTTTTATCTGTTCGATCATAATAATTATTTGTGCCTGACAATATTTGATAACACTGTCTCGCAATGTGTTCCTCGTTTTGGCAGATAAATTATCTTATTACACTTGATATTAATATTATTACTATTTATGATGTTAATAGTGAATTATGTATTGTTAACACTATTATGGATACTATTTTATTTATTTCACATTTAATTATTATTATTATATTATAATTAATATTATAACTTAAATATATTATTTTAATATATTTATTATTATATATATATTATAATAATAATTATAAAATATATTAATATATTATAATTATTATATTATATTATTATTATATTATTATTAATTTTTAAGTTATATATGTATATATATTTTTTTAGTATATATTATTATTATTTTTTAGTTATTTTTTATTATTATTATTATATTTATATTAATTATATCAATTATAAGTGTCAAATCAATTTGTTATATTATATATTGCTAATTTATATTAAGATATTTATATATATTGGTATAATTATTTGAATATTTCTTTTTTATTTTTAGTAATATTATTAGTAGTGCTCTAATGATTCCTATTATTATTATTATATATATATGTACTTATATATTATATTTATTATATTATATATCTCAAATTAATTATCTACATAATCGTGCTATCAGATTTGTAGTATGTGTCGCGTGTTGATTAGTTGATTATTGATAAGGTGATTTATATATATTTGCATTATCATACATCTCATATCAGAATAATTATATAATATTATATTTATATTATGATAAGATTATATAGGGGGGTGTGATTTGAGGTACCTCTTATGTCCAGTCTATAGTGATATCGAAGAATAATATTGTGATATTTACCTCCATTTATTTTTGGTCTCCCTTAAAGGTATTATCTTTAGTATTGTTCATTCATATCTTATGCTGGGTACTTTTTACTTTCTGCTTTAGTCTCACTATTGTCATCTATTAATTAATTTATATAGTTATATATTTATTTTCGTTTTTCCGGACCCCTTTTTGTTATTTATTTCAGCCTTTAAGCAAAAAATATTATCTCTAATATTATATGGTTGTTAGTATTAGTAGATTATTTGTTAGTAGTTATTTAGTCGTTTATTATTATATAATTTTTATTATTAATTTTATTCATTATCATTAAAATTAGTAACTTCACACCTTAATTTATTGTTATTTATTATTATTATAATTATTATTTACTTTAAATTTTTATAATTTAACTATGTGTTATATATTGGTTTACGTTTTCTTTTATTATTTAATTCACGTTTTTTTATTTTATTATCTTTATTATTATTATATTGTATATATTATTAATATTCGTAAGTAAGTTAAGATTCATTAGAGTAGTATAGTAGTTAACTTAATTAGTAATAAGTTAGATTAGTAAGAGTAAGTAATTGCTTTATATAATATAAGGTATAGTATGTAATGGTAGGTGAGTGTTAATATTACTATTAATTATTAATTATGATTGTTATTATATTTATTATTATATTAAATACATTATATATTATTATATATAATTTCTACTAATATTTATAATAGGATGAATTCATTTTATAAGAATTAATATATATAATTTATATATGCACTACTCTATTACTGGTCATATAAATTAATGCTTCTACTTGGCATTATTATTATATTATGTCTCTCATTAAATATAATTGATCTCTATCTATTCATTATATAGGTTCTCTGGTACGTTTATATATTGGATGTAATTATTTATCTGATTCTTAGAAGGATATGCAGGTTTAGATTCAACAAGTTGTTTAATCTTGTTATACTGTGTAGCTTTGACAATCATCTATTATGTATTGCTATATGTGACTATATCACATTTCGGATCTTAAGTAAACTAATAATAATCATAAATATAACTCGATTTATCTAATACTGTGTCATTATTATACATCTAAGGCTATTACATCTCTGTAAGTCATTAACATATATATTAAGTTTACGATTACATATTATTATTATCTCATTAATGTATCTACATCCTCATTCTTTTGATTATTCGACACCATCTTTACCTGCACTAGCTCTCGTATTATTATTATTATTATTAGTCTATAAAGTATATATTTTCTTTATTGATGAAGATTATTTATTTTTATTCTTATAAATGAGATTTTATTTTATTACATTAATTACATATATATATGCTCATTATTTATTTATCTATTGCTATTTATTTTTTATTTATTTTATTTCATTATATATTTATATTATTATTTATTTATTATTTATGGTTAATATAAACTAAATTACTTATATACTCTCTATATAGAAGACGTTAGATGATCAGGTTCAGAAGACTCGCTGTGCAGGAGTAGTTGAGCATATGCTAGACCGCTAGCTGAAGCAGCATCGCTCCATAGAGTTTAGCCTAACATATGGTTGCCGTCGAGTCGGTGCGCACGCTTGTGAACCGAGTACGTTATCTCGCGTTCCATGCTTCACGCGTGCTAGTGTTATACTGAATATTAATGTTCTGACTCCTATAGATCTCAGCAGCACTGTCACTACGTGGTTGTAATTATTTGTATTAGATTTGACATCTCGTATTGGTAATAATCCCTTATAATTAGATTTATAATATCTAAACTTTAATATAAGGTACTATTTGATGAACGATTCTTTAGTGCATATTATATTCGGTTGAAATCTTATTGTTTTAAAAATATCTGATATATCAAAATGAAATAATGTGAGAAACAAGTTAAAGATATATGCATAACACAGATTTACTAGTTAATAATATAGCTTATTGTTCTCTTATTCTATCGATTATAAGCTTAACATTTTACTTATTTTATTATTATATTAATATATCATACTATTCATCCAAATGATATACGTTAAGATTATAAATAAGGTATCCATTGATACTCTACTTGAGTATATGACTTTATAATGGACTCGATGCACGACAACTTCAGAGATGTGTATCTTCACAACCAAAAATGCTCTTGTCTGTTATCTCATCCATTCTATAACTTCTTAGTGCAATTTTGAATTTGAACAATTTTTTTTCTATTGATATTATATATTATTTATCTATTATATAATTATTAAAAGGAAATTGTTTGATAGTAATTATTATTTTAGTTTATTCTAATTCTATTTCTCATTATTTTATATATCTCGTATACTTTGTATATATATATTTATAAGTATTATAATAATTTATTAATATAATAATTATATATTATTTTAGAATCATTAACAATATTTATTATTTACTAGTTATCTTATTAATCCCAAAACTTTATTATCTCATAGATAACTTATTAATATCTTCATTACTTCTGAATAATATCATTAATTCTCAATAATGCATATGATCTGCATTGTTACCTTCTTCAGATATATCTTACTTTCTTCTTTACTCATATAACTTCTCACTATGATATCTTTATATATCTTCTATCATCTCAGTTTCATTCTCCTATCTGACGTTTCTTCTTTATTCACTATATCTGGTTATAATTATACTCGTGAATGTATCTAGTGTCTTTTACTCTCTCGATTCCTATAATGTGAATCGTCAATTATTTCATATATATTATTAATTATTTATTTGATTAGTTTATAATAGTTATTATTAATTATTATTATTATTATATATTTTAATATATTATTATTTATTATATATTATTAATTATTATATATTATATTACTTATATTGTATATTGTTAATATTGTTAATTCAGTTTATTTGTTATTGTAGTATAATTAGTGGTATTAGTTGTAGTAGTAGAAGTAAGTATTGTTATATTGTTATTATTTATATAAATTATATACCATTAACAGAAATTTTATGATTTATATATATATATTTTTAGTATCATACGAACTCATCTATAAATAATAATTTGTGTATAAATATATTAAATATATATAATAATATATATATATAAGGCTATTCAGTAGGATCTATCATAAACTATACTGTATATATATATATATATACTTAAGCAATATAGATAATATAACTGAAAAAGATACATTAATAATTAGATAATATATATTATTGGTTATATATATATCTATATAGTATAGTGTATTAAGCTTAATATTGTACAGAATCAGTATGAATGAAAATAAATGAACGAGTGAACTAATGAATGAAAAAACCTTTAGAGACGATGAATACATCAATTTGTGAAGCTGATTAATGACTACAATTGTATTTTACCATGATATTATGAGTAATATATTTTTGAATTTTTAAAATTTCAATGGTTATTAAATTAATTCACTCTAATTAGATCTTATATCTTATCGATAAGTTCAAATATGGTAGTATATATGATCTCCCAGTGTATTATAGTTATGCATTGCTTGTTAGTATTAAATACAGTAGAGATGTATTGCATAAAATTAGAGCCCATAGTAAAGATTATTCTAATTATGTGGTCATTAGTATTTATAGGTAATATTTCTTCCATACTTGGTACAAGAAGACAAGCATAACAATTCTACCAACTATAAGTCAGATAATCGTCTTATTGTTAGTATTCATATATCCTATCTTCTACATGGACGCATCGATGCTCAGCAATGAGATTATCATCAAATTCATAGTTTAGATAGTATATAATTCGATCAATGATATCACATATCCTTATATGTAGTGTGGATCATTATTAGAGGTAAATACCTTGGAATATTTAAATTTATATCATCATATGTGTGGCTCTTTTAATAATTATTACTCTATTTATTGTTTCACCTTTATTACTGTGCCATTTTAACTTCACAAGGTCACTTGCATGTTTATAACCATTAGTCTCATTGTATTGATATATCAGCAGCGGTAATAAATAACAGTTTTTCGATTGAAGTATTATTTGTATAAAATACTTACACTGGATTACATTATTAGACTTATTTTTAATTCACATCATACGTTTGCATCGAATTTTCCACGTATATATATAGTAATAGATTCTAATTAATATACCTGTATTATAAGTACTGTATCATAATTTCAGGACTAGATTATTTGACTAATAACTATAGAAGTGGCGGTACAAAGCTCTTCTTCTATCATCCAATTTGCATGTTCAGTGTCCATATAGATAATTATGTAACTGTTTCCTTACGTTGTATATAATAATGGTAGAGATAATATGATCATATTGTGTAGTTCTAAACTTATTTAGTTATGTGATTATGATATTTCTTCGACTAGCTATTTTTAACTATGATTCATAGTTTATATTAGTGCTATTACTCTAATAAAGGGTCACCCAAATTAGGATAGCTAGTATATAATAAAGTTATAGCGTTATTAACTTATATACTTAATCTACACTCGAATATTACCAAGATAGTCTTATATTTTAAATTAAATGAGTAGAGATATACATTTTCAAAATGGGATTTTTATGAATTGACTATTAAGTGTATCATATATAGTCATGAATATATTATACTATATAAATATATATAATATATATATTAAATTATATATATATTAATGCTAGTATTATTATAATTATATATATTATATATATATATGTATATATAATTGATATATAATACATATTATACTTTATATATTATATATTGAAATATATTTATATATATAATAATATACATATATATTTATATATATACATATATATATATAATATAATTGCATTATTATACTAGCTCATCAAATCCTACTCTTTCTATAATATTTACTCCCCGTTTCCTCACAGCTCAGTTGAGCTATGTATTGCTGTGGAGCTAAGTGTTATCGTTACATGTCACGGAAAAATAGGCGATCAGTGATTATAGCTTAGCAAATATGGAATGCTCGTATATTTATATAATTAAGAAGGAAAGCTCCTCCGTATCCACCTTTTACCTATCCTCCTATCCATATAACCCTTAAGTAAGAGCTTCGTCCGTCATAGGTTATTAAAATTAAAAATATCCTCAACATATACCATCCGGCATAACTTCTATCACAGATATCGTACCGGACTCCCAGTTAACTGTGGGATATTTCTCGTCAATATTGTGAGGTTTTTCCTCTAGGGGTATTAAATGATATATATCTCATGAGAACTACAACTCCATATCACCCACTCACAAAACCTACGTTCACTATTCTAATCTTACGTCGTATTATGCACATCCTTCATACTACTCGTCCATCTATTTTATACAAATTCGCTCAGCTACATCATTCCCTTAATTCGCTATCAGTACATAATTTCTATGATTTCTGACTAGACTATCAAATCAACTTTTTCTATTGGTCTTACCAATATGTACTGAATAACGAATCAGAAATATCTCACTTATACACACCTACACGCACTATATATACAT
>JABUQX010123899.1:22500-34140 GCA_015478945.1 Trachelipus rathkii | reverse complement strand
CCAAAATTTTCAAGGAAAACGCAAACACACTGCTTTGTTTTATTACAAAACATTAATCATTAGAAATAAATAATAATTTATAAAATAAGCTTGCAATAATGGGTCAAAATTACTACATTTAATAACACCGATACAACAATAAAACTGAAATATATCGCAATTGATTCAAAGTTGAGATTTTAATCGATATCACAAAAATATCGATTATTTTTAAACTATGATATTATAATCGATATCACAAATATATCGATTATTTGGAAGAATGATATTATAATATTATAATATTATTGAAAATAATATAGCAATATTAAAATCGATTATCCTATTACTATTAAAAAAGACTATTTACAAAAACCTTTCAATACCAATGGAATTCCCTACCATTATGAACACGTGATTCAATTTATTGGTCCACAATTAACGCATGCGCAGAACTTTGATTTAATAACATTTAAGTTTCTACACAAGGTTTAAATTTTTATTAAGTTTACTTTTAATTAAAGCACGTGTTCAATTAATTACATTAAATAAACTTTTCAAATTATGCACTTGAAGAAATGTTAAAAAGTTAAGGTTTTTTTTATAACAAATTTAATATTAAAGATTTAAGTAACCTTTTTAATTAAGGTAAAGCGATCGCATAAATCGCAAAACCCTTTCAAATATATCAAAAAAATTGATAATTTTTGCATTAATTTTCGATAGAGAGGCTCTGACCGCACCAGACTATTTGTAGTTTTTAACAAATACTATAATATTTAAATAAGAACTATATTACCTTTAATAATTGTTCTTCCGGTTGACGAATTCCGAAGGTTATTAGAGTAAACGATTGGAAGGCCTTCCTAAATACTCTTTTGGAGAACAATTACTTAAATTATCATTAATTAAGACAGTTATTATGACAAGATGATTATTACGGATAGGAATTTCCAAAGGTTTTTGAAAGGGTTTCCTCTCATTTTAAAGGACTCGTTAATCCTTACTTTAATTAACTTAAACTTTATACAATTAACCTTAACCGTTCTTAAAAAGAAGCCTGTGATCGGAATGATACTTATTGAAAACTGCCGTACAAATTTAATTTTAATAAAAAGAAAAAGGACACTTATTGTTTATCTTTCACTTTAAATTACTAAACGGAGTGTATTTTAAATACATAATACACAATACTAGTTTTATACTGACAAGTTACTAGCAGAATACTGACGGAGTACACAATACACAATACGTGTTGACTAAGTACGTAAGAACGGCATACTGTTCAAATATTGGAAAAATTTTATACTGGAAATTCATATACTGACCGCGTTGGTGTCATGTGACCTGGCGGATGAATATTACTGCAATATTTAAGTCGAAATTTTACTGTGATTTATTATTTAATGACGAAAAATGTACAATTTCATGAATAATTTTTCACATTATTTCCAAAACCACAAAATTCAACATTTACATCAAACATTGTTGATAAAGTTCGAAATATTGCAACGTTATTCAAAAGATCTCCAAAAATTTGGAATGACTACAAAGCAATATAAATCAGAAAAAAATACTTCACATAATCCAAACAAAATTTCGAGAGATTATTAAACAAGATGGAATAGTTCATTACCTATGATAGACGAAGCTATCAGTCAAGCAGAGCAGTTAGAAATTGCAGCTTTGAAGTTAAAATTTCCATCCCTGGCTATAAAACCAAATGAAAAAATAATTTTGGAGAATTTGCAAGAAATTTTGAGACCTTTCAAAGAAGCATCGCAAATTTTGTGTGGGAGTAAATATCCTACATCTTCGATAATGATAGTTCCAACTGTTTATGGGTTTATGCTATAAGCTCTTTTATCAGCAATAGAAAATTTGCATGAAGAAACAGAAAAGGCTAAAGAACAAATCCAAAATGAAGTTAATGAAAGACTAATCCCACGTTCAAAACCCAATTGTCTTATGTCAAACATACTTGGACCCAAAATTTAAGAAAAAAATATATCTAATCTGACTTGGGAATTATTATTAATGGCTACTAGAAACTTTTAAAGAAATATGAAAATCCGGAACCGGACGTTACTTAGAATCACCAACTAAACCTACGAAAGCGAGATCTAAGACCATTTTCTTCGAAAACTTTGAGCCATGATATAAATATTTAAAAGACATCTCGTATATCAATGTTAGACAATTTACTTACAAAGTCTAGCGATAGTGACTGCGATAGTGAATCATCTGTAGATTCATCTCTACATAATGAACTCGAACTTTACAAGAAATATTATCAAAATTACAAGACTATAAGAACAATTGATTTTCGACATTTTAACATTTTAGAAGGAAAGGAGGCTTTGTTCCCAATACTTGTAAAGTAGCTTAAAGTTTTTCTTGCTACCCAGAAACATCGGGGTTGAAAGTGAAGGACTTTCCTCAAGCGAGCGATCTAGATAAACATCGAAGAACAAGAGTTAACTTAAAGAAAGTGTTAAAATAATATTATAAAAGAAATCTAAATCTTAATGCCTGAAATACTCTATCAAGTTCTAACTCAAGTATATATTATATATATATATATATATAATATATATAGATATACTACAGTATCGATAACATTTTGAAGAATATCGATAAATATACCTATATGTATTGAATTATATCAGCTTAATAAATATTATATATATATATATAGGTATAATAAATATATATATTTAGATATATAGTATATATATAGTATATTATATATAATATATTATAAATAGCGTATATAAACCTATACTATATACTAGCTGTATATATATACAATTATAATTATATATATATATTTATATTATAGTATAATATTCTATTTATATATAAAGATATATAAATTGTATGTAATAGATATATATATATAATACTATATTTATGATATTGTTAATTTAGCTGGGAGTTATATAAATATATATATATATATATATATATATATCAATTTATTTATATATATATATATAATATATATTATAATATATTAATATAATATATAATAGATATATATATAATTATAAGCTAATATGGTAAATTGCCAGTTTAGTATCTAAAACTAACCAGGATATAATTATAAGTATATATTATATATATATATATAATATATATATTAATTATGATATAATAATAATTCATAATTATATTAATATATAATGTTTATGGAATTGAGGTATTTTAACAATTTGGATTATAATATTATAAATATATAATCTAAAAAAAAAAAAATGAATGTGCGATATTAAGTCTGTGGGTCGAATTAGAATGCATGGGTTCTGTATATATTTGGAATTGTTTAATTATTAGTGTCACCCAGCAAATTTCAAACTCAGTTCAGATTAGATGCGCTAACACATAATCTTCAAAAATCAGCTAAAAGTCTAACTTGTTACTTTAATTTCTCTAATGGATGGTTTCTAAAAGTTTAAGGTTAACTAATGGACTTACGATGAATTTGTTCCTTAACAGCCGACGATAATTATATAAAAGTAATATTAACTTTTGCAACTTTATATTTATGAACGGATATGCATACAATTAAAAAATTTTTAGTGTCTAGAAAATCTCGGGGGGGGCCATGGCCCCCTGCCCCCCACCTAAATACGCTCACTGTATAGATATATATATATAGATATATATATATTAGATATTAATATATATATATAATATACGTATCATATAATATTAATATATATATATATATAATATAATATATATATCATATATATTTAATATATATATATATATATATATATTATATAATATATAATATATATATTTAATAGATTAAATATATATATAATATATAAAAAATATAATAATGTTAATAATCATAGATATAAAATATAATTTATAAGGAAGATAAACGCTAATATATGTTATGATTAGCATAGTCATCTTTATTGATGAGCATGCACCCTATATATATGATTAAAGATGAGTATATATATTATGGAGTATTTAATTTAGATAACACAGTATTCACATATTAATTTTGTAATAATAATAATAGATTGATTATTTTTTATTTTTAATATACTATATATTAGGTAAATATATATGTCATATTTTTATAAAAGTAGGTATAAATAATATAAATTAAATAAACACTAAACTGTAGTCTCTCTCGTAGGGAATTATGTTAAGTCTAATCAAGCACTTTATTACCAGCTACGTTATTTTCCACAAATTGAGCCCTCTGCCATCTTATCGTTTAAGTCGAAAAATTTACGGATCGAATTCAAGTCTGCAGCTAGTTTCCTTGAAATTTATCTCTCCTGCCGGGAGGATTTCTGGAGAGAGCATCTTGAGTGAGATTTTCTTCTGATTCTAATAATTAATTTTTTTGAACTCAATATTTTAGACTGTAAAGATGACATCACAAACAGGCCGGGGTTTATACCTTCTCTTAAGAAATTACTCCCGGCAGGAGAGATTACTAATTATTCAAGTAGTAAAAGGCTTGCGACTTGACATTTCGATTATCGAGTAAATTTTCGCTAAAACGTAATAGTCAGATATAGGGCAATTGGGAAAAAATCGCGCTGGAATAAAAGCTGGACACCAATTCGCCTACGAGAGAGTTACTCAACAGTAGAAAGGGTCTTTTGAATTACTTTACTTTATATCATTGAGAATAATTATCTACTTTAATGTTGAATAAAAACATTCTAGATTTGAAGCCTAAAATTTTTCCTATACTAGCATCCTCTAATCTATATCTGACAATTGCTACTTCGTCATAAAAATGAAAATATATATAAGACACCCAACTTAGCAAGTACCTACCCTATATATATAATATTATTTAATATATATATATACTGTATAATATTATAAATATAATTAAATAATTAATATATATATATATATAATAATATATAATTATATAGTAAATTAAATATATATATACTATTAATAATTAATAATATATATATATATATATATATATAGATATTATATATAATATATAAATTAATATAATAATTAAATAAATTATATATATAGAATTATTCCTAGCAGAATATGTTATCCTAAATAACAGTCAAATTTAAGATCATAATTACTTCCTGACATATATAAATGTTATATGCATATAATATAATATATAAAATAATATAATATCATTACTTTGTTAAGAAAGATTGAAGTATAAACTAGTATATAGTTGAGGGGTGATATATTCTATATATTTGTATAGTATTATATATATATATATACAATGATATATCCTGTAGATATTTTAGATACTAAACTGCAATTTTACCATAATAGCTATATGTATAATATAAGTACTTATACATTCATAAAAAATAAATTAAAGTCATAAATAATATATATATAATATATATATATATATAATATATAATATTAAATATATATAATATAATAATATATATTATTATATATATAATATATATTAAGATTAATTAATTAATATATTATATATATATTATTATATTTATAAATATTATATATATATAGTATATATTATTAATTAATAATATATATATATAATAATTAATATATATATTATATATATATAGTTAAATATATTATATATTAATATATAATAATTATATATATAATATATATTAATATTAATATTATATATATTATAATTAATTATATATATAATAATATAATAATATATTTATGTATTAGATATATATATAAATATATATAATATATATAATTAATAATTTATATATATATTAATATATATATAATTATATATTATTATATATTATATATTTAAATATAATTATATTAAATAATATATAATATATTAATTTATATATATATAAATATATATATATAATTATATATATATATTTTATATTTATATGATATTAATATTTAATATAATATAATGATATTAATTATATATATATATATATATATTATATTATATATTATAATATATATATATATTTAATAATATATATATATATATTATATATATTATATATAATAATATCATATATATATGAACTTTGATTTAGATATTATAGAGAGTTATGAAATATGTTTTAATTAAAAGATTTAGATTTCCTATTATTATTATATAATTATTAAAATTATTATCATTACATAATCGATTAAATAATTAAGTTATATAAATAAAACCTACTGGCTATGGATTGTTTTAGGTAAATAGATCTACTGGTTACCAATTATAGGTACATATTAAATCTCTTGTTGGGCCTAGTTTACTAATGCTAATCTATTAGTATTCAAATTACATAATAATTGGTCATTTCTTTATCCCAACACATCAAAATTACCAAAAGGTTAATCAAATATCTTATCTAATGACATCTAAAATCTTAATCAAATATTCAACACCTAAATTTTAATACCAAAAATGCAATATTACGTAGCTCAAATAAACAAGGAGGGAAGTGTTCACTACAACAGCGGAACCAGGTGAAGTGATCCAAAAGAGAATGGGAAATATCTATGCAAGAAGAAGAGTGTGTATCTAAACACTCATATGTAAGGAGTCCTGTGTTAAGGCATCCCAGGAAAAAGGGTGTTAGATCAAGAAAGAATCTTAAGCTTAGACGAGGTGCACAGCAGAGTCAGCATTCGATAAGGGATGGTGAAGATTGTATTTGTATCTCAGGAACAACTGGAGTAGGAGCTTGCCTTAAAAAGGTAAGATAAGTCGGCCTTAGTAAACTCACTACTCAGAGCCAAGTAGGTCAAGCAGACAGTAAGGTAGGTGGACAGATGAATTCATGCTGCCACTGCATAAAGTCTAGTTTGAGGAGGGGAAAAAAAAAAAAAAAAAAAAAAAACTGGAGAAGAGAAGAGAGATTTTATGAATGAGTATTCCTGCACCTCCCCTCAATACATTGTCACCCTCTTTCTATAGAGGGTTAGCGGTGTTTTATATTTTCAAGCGGAAATGAGAAGAGGTCGCGATAGCAAGGTGGAAGTTCCTGCAAACATATGCAACTTGGTGTACACATGTTTATAGTTGAACAAAGTTCCTTTCAAAATTAGGAGTTATTAACCACGACAATTTCCATGAAGGAAGGTGCGCCATTGCTACATGTATAAATATTAATGAGGATGGTTTTTAGAGACAATTGTCTCTATGTGGCTTTAGGGGTAATGTAGGAGGGTGGATTCAGAGTGGGGGGAAAAGGGTGAAGACCGTGGGTGCTGATGAGGAAGCAACAAATCCTGTTGGTAGGAATTAGTCGTACAAGAAAAGATATGGATTGTATGACCAGTTTGCGGGAGAGGGACTTTTTCAGTGGGTATTTTGGTGGAGGGTCTTCACCATGATGGCGAAGTAAGTTTGAGTTCAGCAAGCATGCTTATTGTTGTGGACTTAGTTGGTTCTTTAGAAGAGCAAACAAAATGCTCATGTTTAGGAATCGGAAGCGATATCCAGTATCTGCCAAGCAACAGATTCAGAAATGGCAGTGAAGGGTGGGGCCTGTCCATGGAAAACAAGGCGGTGGAATGTGTCATTGGAAAAGTGTCATCTTTTTGAGAGGGTGTTAGAGTTGCGATATTGGGATCCGTTGGGTTACGAAAAACATTTCTGATTGGTGGATCTCCTTTCATGCCACCAATAGATTACATAATGCTTGGAGTATTGCAGTGTTTTGCATTGAACAAGTTTTTCAGTTTACAAGGATGGCCAAAATAGAACTTTGATTCATTGGGGTAGTAGCGTTGAATAAGAAGGAACCCGATTCTTCATTAATGTGACTTGGGGGGCTCCTTCAACTCCTAAAGCTTTTTCAAGAGCATCGCTAAGAATAATGCTTTGCTCAGTAAGAGCTTTGGAAGTGGTGGATCGCAATACAGTAATACATCAGGAACATCTGTGTCAGCTGGCAGTCCCGGAGGGGAGCAGCATATGGAGTAACAATTGAGAATGCACTAGAAAGAGTATCATCTTTTTGGGGTTGCCCCAAAATTTGAGCACCTGGAATCGTTGAGGGCGCCATTGCCAGGCAGGCAAATGGGTCACTGGGGATGACCGAGGACTTTCAGGTGAAGCTGGAGCGGTAATCATTAGCATTAAAATTAAAGGTGAAATTTAAGAGAGTACACCGTTAATCGGTGCATTGCTTCACAATCGTTAAAATCCATTAGACTTCGAGGCGAATTAGGTTTTGCATGGTATATTCAATCAAAAGGGGTTCCCCCTTCATGGGTGTTGAGCCCTTGAGGTGTGTATCCGGAGGCACGCTTAAGTGGCGGAAAGTCTCTCAGTTATAGATGATCCAGAGGGTCAGGGAAAAAGGATTCCTAACCTTGGTGCCTAGATTGTGTGTACTGAATCACGAATGATGCAGTTCACACCCCTCAGCACAATAGATGCCAGGTTGCCCCTCCATTAAGCATAAGGGAGGGGGTGACATCAGCGTTTCATCTACCTTTTTAAGAAAAAAAAAAAAGAAACGATGAGAAACTGCAATGGAGGAATAGTGGAAGATTATTGCATAATTCAAAAAAATGAGGCGGAGAGAAAGAAGGCTAAAAGAAGTCATATGTCACAAATGCCACCACTGGCTGATAGGGCTGGCAGGGGATGCACCAAGAGTCTTCCAAGTTATTGGTTCTTGGTCACTGCTATTGTTCCAGGTTATTCACCAAGGAAGTATTAACACTATAACAGAGAATCAATCACACCCCCGCTGCTGGATATTATAATATATATATAGATATATATATATAGTATATATATATATATATATATATATTATATATAATATATATATTATATATATATATTATATATATATATAAATATATATATATAGTATATATATCTATATATATATATATATTATATCATTAATTTCGCCCAAACTTTTCTCTGCTTGTGGGCGAGTGTTTAGTTAAAAGCCTTGGAGTAATGAATCGCAATCTGCTGCTTCAAAATTTTTATTTTACAATTCAACAATTTGAGAGTTTAGTTACAAACGTAGTCCAAAATAATAGGTGCGTTAAATTCAGCCATAAAAGTCCGCCATAAATAAAGAAGGTCCGCTACATACAAGGTGCCTATAAAGTATAAACAAAATAAAAGTAATAAATAAAAAAAATTCCAAAGTTGGGCAGACATATTAAAAATAAGTTAAACATTTTATAGGATAAATATTACAGTAAAATATTTAAGAGAGTGATCTAAAAATAAATGACATAAGTTATTTCACTTTAAATTTACAAAGTGTTGACAATTTAAATTTAAAAATAAGTGTCTTTTTTTTTTTTTTTTTTTTCAAAATACATTAAGGACATGAATTACAAATAAAAATTTAACATTATTCATTCTAATAGATAAGTATTATAGCAATAAAATTTTAAGCTAATTTTTCTAAAAAAATTTTGTCAAAATATGACGCTGTGAACTTTAAAATTAAAAAAGAAATAAAATCTCTACTTGGGTTGATACATTTTAAACAAATTTTCTTAAAAAGTTATGACAAAGTAAGTTGCTTTTAACTTTAAAAATAAATGAAATAAAAGTATCTATTCTTGAGCATTAAGGTACAAAAATGTTAAACAAATTTTCTTGAGCAACTACATTAAGGTAATAAATTTCAAAAAGTGTACCAAATTTTAAACAAAAATAAAATGAATTTTAACCTCTTGGTCCGATGAAAATTGATGCAAAGAAATTAAAAAAATGGAGCCAAGATTATATAAAAATAATTTTATAACTTTTATAACTAAGAATAAATTGTAAGTTGAGTGGTTGAAGTGTAGATGGTAGTGTAGTTATATCGTATGTTTAAATAAAACCAACAGCAAGTTATATATTCAAATCATTAAATTAACGTGGGTGAGGAGCTTGTTTAAATGACAAAGAATGGGAGGAAATAAGTGAAGTATTCTTTGGGTCACAAAAGGGTGTTTAAAAGGGGTGCAACCAATTATAAAAAAATATGAACTATAACACTGAATAAACTATACGAGCGAAGTCCAAAAATCGAGTGCAATAATTCGTCATCATCGTTCTTTATTAATATTATTATTATTATCATTATTATTATTATTATTATTCGTATTATTATTATTATTATTATTATTATTATTATTATTATTATTATTATTATTATTATTTTTCTCTTGGCGTTATTTTAAGAATTATCGCGTATAAAAGCTTAAAAGGAGAAGCCAGGAAATATTCACCAAAAATAAAAAGGACTACATTAAAAGTTTAGATACGAATTTAAAAAGATGGAACTAGGTAAGACGATCACAAGTGAAAGAAAATACATACAAAAAAAAAATAAAAAAATCGAACACGAATTTTATATTTTACTTTGGAACTAAATCTCGTGAGAGAGGTTATTAAAAAAATGCTGGGGAAAACACAAGAAGAAAATTATCGAAAAAGAAAAAATATAAAAGTGTTGGATTTTTTGTTATACCCTTTATAAATTCAAATCTCATTGTTCAAAAAAAAAAATTTTATAAAGAAAATAAAACTTTGAAATTCAGAAAAAAATGAAAAAAGGAAAAATCGAGTGAAACTTAAATATTATTTTGTGGACGAATTTTAAAATCAAAATAATTATTACGACCGAGTGTAAAAGTTTTCTTGTCGTGTGGAAAAATGAATTTATAAAAACCAAACAAAATTCAAAACTTACCAGATCACAAACTGAGGATAAAAGCAGAAAAATCGACTTATCGGTAGAACATCAGGATCAGAATACAAATTTTAGAATGAACCAGAGCATTCTTATAGGTAAAAAAAAAAGGGGGGGGAAAGAGGGGGGACTGATTGGGGTTAGTTTCAAAAATGATACTGGAGTTTATTGAATAAATATGATAGGAAGAAAAGTAAATAATTAAATTAAATACAAAAAGGACTTTGGTTTCGTGATAAAGATTTTTGGAGCTTACGTGAGGAAAGAGGAATATTTTACGGAAAAAGATAAAATTGATTAATGAAGAACAAGAATGGCGAACATAATCAAATTTTGTGTATCAAATCAGACTTTATTACAGTATTAATTTTTCTTGTGAAAGAGGTCCCCTGCCAGTGAAAAAAAAGGAAATTTGAGCGTTTGCAATTAATTGCAGGAGGGATTTGGAATAGGTGGGTTCTAGTTGAAGTATCCCACGAGGATGTAATGGGTTTTAAATTTCAACGCTGGAAGTTGAGAAAGTTAACACAAATGTGGATGAACGCGTAGAAGATTCAGGAAGTTACGATCTTTTTTTTTTTGAATTTCCAACTTGGTTTGGAAAGGAAGGAATGGAAAGGATATCTGCAGATGTATCTATCTGATACTAGAGTGCAACCTTGAGGAAGGTAAAATAAATTACTGGAGATAAATCTGGGTTGGTTCCCGGGACATGAGATAGAAACTACAATTTGGGAAGGAAAGGAAAGTAAGTCTTGATTTCCTGCTTTAAGAGTATAGGGTGTTTTATAAAAAAAAGTTTGATAATTTCAATGAGTGGTGTGGTTTATTGCAAAATTTGAGAATAGAGTACAAGTGTTATAGATTTCCCTTGGTAACTGGATTGAGAAGAAACCAAAAGTAAGGAAAAGTTAAAAGTTGTTTATGTCATAGGGAATCTCTTAGAAAAGAAATTTAGTTGAGAGGATGTGGGGATTATCTACGTGACTAAAAGACCAGA
>JABUQX010123899.1:10000-15000 GCA_015478945.1 Trachelipus rathkii | reverse complement strand
TTACGAAAAATATTTCACTTTGCTGTTCAGATTGAGACTCACAAATTGAGTTATATAAAAAACATTTCCAGATTGTCTGCGAAAATCGGCATTTCAAACGCTAAGATTTTTGTCTTCTTATCGCAGAACACGACACAAGGCAGGGTTGTGGAGTCGGAGTCGGAGTCGGAGTCGCGGAGTCGAGGAGTCGGTAGTTTTGAAGAGAGTGGAGTCGGAGTCGGTAATTTTGAAGAGGGTGGAGTCGGAAAATTTTTGAACCGACTCCACAACCCTGACACAAGGGAGTAAGAATTTACATCCTTTTTTCACAAATTTTTCGGAGTAACTGCTTTACAAGCAACAAAATTTTCTTACTGTAAAAATCAAGGCTCTTCCCATCTGCATTTCTTTCCATGCCCACGGGCTCCTCCTGGTCAGTATTTTTTGGGGGGGTTGAGTTTGCCCTGTCCTCGACAAATTAACTTTCCTCTCTATGCCCTGTGACGCCTACTTCTTGTTACAAAGGCCCAATCAAATTCGTTTACTTCTTGTGAGAGCATACCGCCTTTTTGAACTGTTTTCCAAGTTTTCCTTGATTGTTGGCTAATGAAACTTTTCCTTAACTCGACATGGCAATTTATCTTTGGGTTTCACCAAACCACGAGTTTCCTTCTTTTCGTAGCCGTCGATCAATATTTTGAGATGGCCAAGGAAAAAACATTTCTTCAGGAAGGTTTCGGTTTGCCGACTTTTTTTTTAACGGCTTTCATTTTTAACGGCGAAGGAAATTCTAACGGCCTTTCCTCCGTCGTTATTTGTGCCGACGATGAATCCTAACGGTTTTTCCTTCAGTTATTTAAAACCATTTTGCCTGAGGTTTAACAGTAACAGATTTCTGTTGGCTTTAACGACTCTTTCTAACGTTTGTTTAAAAAATACTGTTGGCATATTTGTAACTAATCGGTTTGGTCGTGAGAATCGGATCTCTATGAAAATCGGATATCGATCGACAATAATAATAATAATAATAATAATAATAATAATAATAATAATAAAAATAATAATAATAATAATAATAATAATAATAATAATAATAATAATAATAATAATAATAATAATAATAATAATAATAATAATAATAATAATAATAACAATAATAATGATAATAATAATAATAATAATAATAATCAATAATAATTATAATATAATAATATAAAAAATAATAAATATATTATAATAATAATAATAATAATTAATAATAATAATAATGAATAATATAAAAATATAATAATAATAATAAATAATAATAATAATAATAATAATAATAATAATAAGTAATAATAATTAATAATAATAATAATAATAAAAATAATAATAATAATAATAAATAATAATAAATAAATAATAAATATAATAAATAATAAATAAAAAGGGGTTTGTCAATTATCTATGACTAATGCAGCCGAAGCTAATTTTTTCTAAATAATTTACGTTATCGAACAAAATATACAACAGCACGTAGCGAAAAAGGTTTGATCTTTTTTTTCTACATTATTATAAGTTTATTACATCAATGTTTAGTGTTGAATATGTGTATTGAAACAATGAAAAGTGAAATAAATTAAACTCTAATATAAATTTGGTTAGGTTAAGTTAGGCTAAGTTAAGTTACGTTAGGTTACATAGATTTAAATAAATAATTAGGACGTTTTTATAATATTTTTAAAGGTGTGAAGCTCTTTTATTACAATAAAGTTTTATTTTGACTTTTATCAAATAAAAATGTCTTCGGATCCATGCAATCGATATGGATAAACCTCACTCACGCATAATTGACAAAATCCAATAATAATAATAATAATAATAATAATAATAATAATAATAATAATAATAATAATAATAATAATAATAATAATAATAATAATAATAATAATAATAATAATAATAATAATAATAATAATAATAATAATAATAATAATTATAATAATAAATAAAAAATATCTAATAATTTTTAATAAGAATAATAAATACTAATAATAATATATAATAATAATAATAATAATAATAATAATAATAATATAATAATAATAATAATAATAATAGTATAATAACAATGATAATAATTGAAATAAATAAAATAGTACTAATATTATCAATAATAATAATAATAATATAATAATAATAAAATAATAATAAATAATAATAATAAATAATAATAATAAATAATAATAATAATAAATAAATAATAATAAATAAATAATAATAATAATATAATAATAATAATAATAGTATAGATAATAATTAATTAATAATAATAATAAAAAGAACAAAAGTTTTTACAAATTAAAGATAATTGGCTAATTAATATAATAATAAAATAATAATAATAATAATAATAATAATAATAAATAATAATAATAATAAGTAAGCTAATAATAATAATAATGATATATATAATAATAATTTCAATAATAATATATAATAATAATAATAATAATAATAATAATTAATAATAAAATAATAATAATAATATAATAATATAAATAATAAAAATTTTTATAATAATAAAATAATAATAATATAATAATAATAATAATAATAATAATAATAGAAATAATAATAATAATAATAATAATAATAATAATAATAATAATAATAATAATAATAATAATAATAATAATAATAATAATAATAATAATAATATAATAACATTATAATTACAATTAATAATACAATCACAAACTATAATTAGAAAATAGGAATCTCAAATATAATAAGTTAGAACAATAATAAAATAATGAATATAATAATAATAAATTAATAATAATAATAATAATAATAATAATAATAATAATAATAATAATAATAATAATAATAATAATAATAATAATAATAATAATAATAATAATTGTAGTAGCTAGATTTTACGTATGTTAAATCGCTGTTAGTTATTTATTAATATTTATTTAGATAATAAGTTTTTATTTTTTTAGCAAAAGATTTTGGTAGAGTTTTCGGTTTTGATGTCTTGTGGCATTGAGCTGTAAAGTTTAGCTGCTTTGTAGCTGACGCATTGGGTGGCTTTTTTTAGTCTACAGAAGGGAGGGGTTATGTAAATGGAGTAGCCAGTAAGATTATTTCATTTTCTTCGCGCCTTGCTTCCGTTTGAATGAAAATTATAGCAAGAAGTTCGCTATGCATTTGTTTATGGATAATTTTATGCATCTCTTTCAGGAATGATAATATAATTAGCAAGTCTTTAAACTGCAATTTCTTTATATCTTTAGGTTTTTGAATATTGGTTGTGTGATGGCTGTAAAAAGTCTCTTTTATTGCTAATGAGGCGAGTAAATCGCTTTTGGATTACAATTACAGGTTGTATTACTGAGTTACTTGTGGTACCGTAAATAGGAAGACAGTAAAGTAAGGGGGGGGGGTGTATTATTGCTTAGTATATTTCCTAAGAATGGAAAGATGGTACAATATTTTTAATTTTTATTAGCCATATACATGTATCTCGTACAGTCGTTGCTAACGGTTGTTAATATTTTCTTTAAATGTCTGATTTTCATTCGATTGTTATCCCAGTATTTTAGCCATTAGCCCTACTTTCAGTTCGACATTGTTAATTTGAATATTTAAATCGTTTAACTTGGTTTGTTTGCTAAAAATAATGTAAGATATGTTATTTAAATTTATGATAAGCTTATTAGCATCTATCCAATTCATTATTTTTGTTAATGTGTCTCTGCTACGAGATATTAGAGATCTTGTCAGTCTTTGATTCATTTATAATATGGAGGTATGCGTCAGCAAATGCAGAACTGAAAAGCGTCATGGAGAGTTGAACAGATCATTTGTATATAGAGTAATAGAAACGGTCCAAGAATTGAGCCCTGGGTACCCGGTTGATGTTTGAAGAAGTGACTAATTAGTTTCATTTAGTTTTACGTAATGAGATCTCTCCTTTAAGTAGCTTTAAACCATTGTAAGTTCTGTTCCCTCAAAGCTCATTTTGTTCATTTTACTTAGTAGTATGTCATGATCAATAATGTCAAAAGCTTTTGTGAAATCTAATAATTAATAGCAGGGAGGAGTCTTTAATTTCTATATTTCTGTAAAGTTTTTCTGTTAAGCAAATGAAGGGATCAGCAGTTGAGCGTCCTTTTCTAAATCCCAAAATTGGTGAATCATTAAGAATATTGGTTTGATATAAAGCATTCTGTTACTGATTAAAAAAATATTTTCTCAAATATTTTCCTAATCTGTGTTTTGTGATAGCTATTGGTGTAATTTTTTGCATGGATAGACCTCCTTTTTAGGCTTCATAGGGATCACTTTTGCTGTCTTTGAAATATATATAATATATATATATATATATATATAATAATATATATATATATATAATATATATATATATATATATATATACTATATATATATATTATATATAGATATATATATATATATATATTATATATCAATATATATATAGTTACTATAATATATACGGATATTTGAATAAATTTGAATATATATATTTGAATATATTATAATAATAATAATAATAACACATAATAATATGAATAATAATAATAATAATAATAACTAATAATAATAATAATAATAATAATAATAATAATAATAATAATAATAATCATAATTATAATAATAATAATAATAATAATAATAATAACAATAATAATAATAATAATAATAATAATAATAATAATAATAATAATAATAATAATAATAATAATAATAAAAATAATAATAATAATAATAATAATCATAATAACAATAATAATATAATAAAATAATCAAATAAATAATAATTAATAATAATAATTATAAATAAATAATAATAATAATAATATAATAATAATAATTAATAAATTAATAATAATAATAATAATAATAATAATAATAATAATAATAATAATAATAATAATAATAATTAAATAATTATATATTATTATTATTATTATTATTATTATTATTATTATTATTATTATTATTAT
>JABUQX010123899.1:2500-5000 GCA_015478945.1 Trachelipus rathkii | reverse complement strand
ATATATATATATATATATATATATATATATATATATATATATATATATATATATATATATATATATATATATATATATATATATATATATATATATATATATATATATATATATATATATATATATATATATATATATGCTTTGCAGAAAGGCAAAATCTGCTCTGCAAAGCTGTTGCACATTAATTATTTAAATTGTATTATGTAAGATAATCCCAAATTATATAACATCATGTATGAAAGGATTTACCAACTATAAAATTAATGTAAACTCCATTTAAGAAATGAGTGTTTTTTTAATGCTAAATAATGATAATAATTAATTAAAGTAAAATATAAATAAGAAGCTATGATTGGCTGAATTGAAAAGTAGACGTTGTAGAACAGTGGTCTCCAAAGTGGGGTACGCAAAGTGATACCTGAGGGTACGCCAAAAAATTATATTGTATTGTATTATATTACATTCTGTCATATCATACTGTATATTATTTTATAGGCCTTTAGGGGGTACAGCTTATAATTATTTTCGTCTTAGGGGTAGCGGATCAAAAAAGTTTGGAAATCGCTGCTGTAGAAGTTTAAAAAGAGGAAAGAGAAGTCAGTATGACACCCAATTACAGCGCCTAAGGACTTGCTTAACGTTTTGAAAGAGAGTGATTAAAATTATATGAAACACTATATTTAAATGGAGTGAGATTGTGTTTGTTCTATTCTATGTTATATTAAATAATCTGTAGTGAAGAAGCGGCCTTTAGAAAATTATGAAAGCATATCAATACTAACTTTGTCCGTATCCCCCACCATAGAGTGATTCTAAACCAGCAAGGATTAAGTACTTATTATACTTGTAATTAAGGCTAAGGACAATAAACTTTACGTAGAATAGAGCTCTTATTTTAAATCAAATTTCTTTGAATAAAGGTGATTTCCTTCGAGTGACAATTTTCGATCCAAGCCTTCTGATTTGTAAATCGAAATAATCAAGATTGCTTGATTAATTAAAATATTCGTGAAATGAAATAAAACCAATGGTCAAGAAGTCGCCGACAAACACACACATACAAATAATTTAGTCAATGTGAACTTTTGGGCTCGTAATATCTTGAAAGAGCATATAAAACCTTCCCTCCATTGTTTCCCCCACGGTGTCTCTCATAAAAGAAACCCCTCCCAAGGTCAGATACACCCGAAGAAGAAGAACAATTCCCTAAATTCACCTGAAAGTGTCCGAGCTACCCCAAATAATGCTCGTATCCAAGCAAGAAGAAATGCAACGGCTACACGAAGGAGTCTCAGTTGTTCCCCAAGCAGGGCCCTCTTAACCCTTCATGCCGCCCTAGGCAAAACCATTCATGCCGCCCTAGGCAAAAAAAAAAATCACCCTAAGCATATGTAAAATTACATATATATATATATATATATATATATATATATATATATATATATATATATATATATATATATATATATATATATATATATATATATAAATAAGATATATATATATTTATATATATCTATATATGTTATAAATATATATATATATATATATATATATATATATATATATATATATATATATATATATATATATATATATATATATATATATATATATAAGTTATATTATATATATATATATATATATATATATATATATATATATATATATATATATATATATATATATATATATATATATATATATATATATATATATATATATATATATATATATATATATATATATATATATATATATATATAGGGGAGCTATATAAATGTGTATTTTTTTTTCACAGTGTTTAAGATTTGATTTTTATTATTTTGGCCCTTGAACTTTTAAATTTAGGTTTTAATGTTTAAATCAATTTTACTTACTTTTTTTATTCGTGTATTTGTATGGGTGTAAAAGAGCGTTAGTGTTTTTAACTTTATGATTTTTCATATTTTACATATTTACTGTAAATACGATTTAACTTTTAACATTTACGGTTTTAAATTTAGGTTTTAGTGTGTGAATAATTTTAACCTGATTTCACGTTTGTTCGTTTTTTTTTTTGTCTGTTGTTTGTTTTGTGGTTGCTGTATGTGCATGTAAGATGGCAGATTTGCACAGGCGCGGGCTTACTATTGACTTTACTAACATCCGTGGCTTGCAATCTAACTCTGCATCCGTGGAATACCATCTCTCTGAACCCAACCTTTTGCTCCCACCAGACCCAGATGGCTAGGAATTTATCCTCTACTTGTTTAATATGTCCAACTATAACTTATTTCATAATTTTTGTCTGATGGTGGAGATGTGCCTATGCAACATAAACACTCCTGTGTAACACAAGCCTAAGAATCTCGACTTAACTTGATGTTCTGTGGTTTAAAATCTTTCTCCTTCTTCTACTACAATAATCTTGTGTTTCTGCTACTGTTCTCCTAACAGAACAGATTTTCACGCCTTTTTTGAATATCTTACAACTTCTCACGAGACTGTTATATCTTCT
>JABUQX010123898.1:7500-12468 GCA_015478945.1 Trachelipus rathkii | reverse complement strand
TGAAATACGCATCTAGGGAAGTCATAGTTTTATCGTGAAAGGGGGGAGTAAACAAGAGAATAAAATGAAGAATACATGTGACGAATTGTCGCTTGGTCATGTGGAAACGTATGAAATGATAGTGTCATTTGGTTAAGAAGATGTATAGTGGTTAGTGTTTGCTCGGAATCGACCGGCTGGGAGACGAAAGAAAAAGTGGATGGTCAGTAAAAGAATGCCTGGAATTGAGAAGGAATGTTAGTTTGGCGGCAGGCGATAAGGACCAAGGTCCATACATTTGGAAAGATGCGCGGGGGTATTTGGAGAAGGGGTATCGGTTGTGGACCACTGGGCCAAGGGATATAACCCTTCATTGACGAGACTGCTAATTTGTAAGGATCCGTACATTATGTCATATCGTGTTCCGCGTGAATCTCTATGGTGGATTTTTTTGACTGGCGGCGAGTTCTGCACTAAAAAAGGTATTAAAGGGGAAGGTAAGGCGTAGGATTTCTTTTCGAACTTGCGTTCATTAATTCCTCTAACTACTTTCTTTTTCCAGATGTAATGCCTACGGTATCTTTCCCTTAATTCGTTGGGGAGAGAAGGTGGCGGTGATGAGATACCTATACTATTATTATTATATACATATATAATTTATAAAAATTAACGTTTCTTCGTATGATTTAAAGTTTCTCATATATCCTCTGGATCTAAAATATATGTGAATTTACACTTCATCTATACTATATATACCTATATAAATAAATATATATATATAAACAAAGTAAACTATTGATAAACCTATACATGGTAAACATGTAGTAAACATAAATAAAATAATAAGCATAGATAAACATTGTAAACGATAAACATTGCAAACATAGATACACATATATACTATATATTATATTATATATAGTATATATCATATATATATATAATAGTGTGCGAGGGTTTAAGTTCTTGTATACAATACTTACGTTTGTATGCATGAATGTGTTAGAACAAAATTGGCTTACACTATAATACATAAGATTTTCTTAATTAAATTCTACGAAAGTTCTAAAAAAATTATTTCCAGCCTTTGATGGTATTTATTTATGATTTAAAATTTATTACATTTTTTTATTTAACATTTAAACAATTGAAAGTTAAAAAAATAAAAGTGAAAATATATTAAAATTTAAATATATATGAAGTTAGGGGAAAATGAATATATAACATGAAATTGTAATAAATATTTATTTTGTAAATAAATTTTCATTTTACCTTATTATGGAAATGTAATTAGAAAAGGTTTTTACAAATGCAATTTTTGACAAATATTATTAAAAATTTAATTAATGACAAAATTGAATTAGCAAGTTTTTAATTTCCCCCCCCCCCAAAAAAAAAAAGTAGCAACATTAAAACAAAAAAAAAATAAGGAGATAAATCCTAAATTTAAATATTGATTCAAAAACACAAACAAGAAATAAAAATTAAGAGTAATCTCTGGAGTTGAAAAGATTAGTTAATTAATTTGCAAGTTTTTAATTTTTAATTCAGCCTTAATTTCATTCTCTCAAAATGGACGAAATATTAGCGAATTTATCTCATAATTAGCTAATGAAAAATTAATTCACACACACACACATACACACACTATATATATACTATATAGTAATAACATATACCTTAATAAAATAATATAATATATATATACTAATAATATACTAATAATAATGAATATTACACATACATATATCTATATATATATATATATGGTATATTAATATATAATATATATATCAATAATATAAAAATTACTAACGATAATATAAAATATATAATAATATAATATATATTTTCTCTCTTATATTGATCTTGTATACTAACAAAATTGCTTCGTAGTCACTAGTTTGTTATTATTGATCCTCGAATAAAGTCCCCTTCCGATGTAAATTATTTTTCAAAAATGGAAGAAAACAATTATTTCATTTATTAACATAACATCTTAATTAAAATCACAGAACACAAAATAAAGAACAGATGCCGAGCTTTCGTGATCCATACTCGGATTCACATCTTCAGGGACTGAATGGTCGAAGAATTGGTGTGGATATGATTTTAGCTACTCCATTCCATCTTCATTTTCTGCGCTTTCTGTTGTGAAAGTGAGATATGAAAAAATACTTACACTCAAGGGACTTAATATCATCTCATATACATATATAATATATAATATATATATAATACTATATATATATATAATATTAAACTATATAATACATATAATATATAATTAAATATATATATATATATATGATATATTATATATATATATAATAATATATATTACCATATAATATACTAATATATATATAGGGGAAGAAGAAATAGAGAGAGAGAAGAGAGAGGCAGGAGAGAGAGAGAGAGAGAGATTTACGAGAGAAAAATTAGAGAGACAGAAGACGATGCAGTGCTACTCAACGTAGAAGATGAGAAAGAGAAGAAAGAAGAAGAGAGGAGAGAGAGAGAAGTCAGCGCCATTCCGCAAGCCGATGAAGTACATCCAAATTAGGGCTTATGGTGTAGGGTATATTCCCATGACATTCAAGTGCCCAATGGTTCGCCTTTCTCTTCTGCGTTCATATCCACACTTCTCTTCCAGACATTACCTTGTATCCTGTGTGTGGGAGGAGAAAATTGCACACAGCGTATGTTCTGCTTGTCTTAGGAACGGTAACTAAAGTTACCATCTGTTAGTTGGATTGGCTTCACTTACTACCATTTTCTCTTCCCAGGGAATGCTAATGCATGCCTCGGAGTGGGTCGTGATCACCTTTTGGCGAAAATGTTAATGAAATCGTTATGGGTACATGGAATTCAGAGGAATGAATGCAATGGAGGAGAAGAGGAAGAAGTGATGGATTGTATTTAGAAATGGTTAAATTGTTGATTTCTTTGCTGTGATTGAAACAAATGATGAAAGGAAACGGTGAAGATGAGTGGTGTGGTGTGAAATGTGTATGTGCTGGTGTGGAAAGGAAAGAGAGGGGAGAGGGGGAGAGGGGGAGAGGGGGAGAGGGGGGGGGAGAGGGGGAGAAGGAGTTTCGATTCTGATGAGTGACTTGTGGCACAAAGCTATAGTGAATTTTGTTTGTATGAGTAATAGAAAATTTACCTGATTCTATGATTGGAAGATGCTAGGAAATAGGAAATGTGGCAACTCATGTGAATGTTTGAATAAAGACATATATAGCCTACTATCGTCAAAATGAATCGGCGTACAGAAATTGAAGAAAATCAGTGAAAATATTTGTATTTTGAGAGGTGGATGTGAGCCTTACGTTATGTAGCTTGCGTACCAAAATCTGTTTTTTTATGTATTGTATTTTATGAGTGATGAAACTTTGGCTATGTAATATGTACAAAGAGTTTGAATATGTTAGCATTGTGATGATTGTGGTATGTACAATAGCTATATAAGCTACTATCTAACATTAGATAAAATGAATGAACAAACTTAAAAGCATGCATAATATTTAAATTTTCTTTCTTATTTAAATTTTTAGAAATTAAAGGTTTTTCATGGTTTTTATCTTCTTTATCAGATTACCTCCTACAAGAAATAGTATATTTGTAGTCTAATTCGATAATTTAGTTTAATGCATATAATGGCTTATTTTAACTTGAGTGAAACAGTCGACAAGAATGCTAAAATTTTGACAAAAATTTGCCAAGTACGACAAAACAACATAAAAGAAATTTGCCAAGATTTGAAAATTTCAAAGATTACGTTAGGTTGGTTGCCTTTAAAAAAAGATGCTCTAGGGCTTTATCATACACTACTTGATAATGAAAGAAAATTTTTAAATTATTCTTGAAGAATTAGTTAATCTGTTAATTTTGTCATTCTTAGTGAGCAGGCAGTCACTGTCTAATAATAAAATATTGAAAAAAATTAAAGTATTGAAAAAAAAATCAAATATATCTTTAATCAATTCATTTATCAAAAAGGCAGAGATGCGCTCATAGAGAAAATGAAAGTGGGCCACATTATGATTTAATAGATGACAATTCAAGCACTTCCATCACAAATTCTGACACTAGCTCTGATGAAAGCATCTAGGAATCTTTCTCTAAAACAAATCAAAGATTTTCTTTAACTGTGTCTTACCAAATTAGTTACTGAACTATCAATTTCAACTCATAAGGCATCAAAAGTTTGTCAAGTCTTGCAAAAAGTGGGAAAGATCTGCCAACTCCTTCCCAGTCTGCCACACTCTAACGTATGATTAGATGCGCTGAAGAGCAATTAATTGAAATCGTACCAATTATTGGTAATCAATCAATTTTCTTTTGATTATATAAAGCTGCCAGAAAGACAAGGAAAAGTAAAGAATAAAGAGGAGTATCAAGTAGTATGTCAAATTAGAGAAATCAAATTAGGGGTAGTCAGATGTGAAAGTGGATCCGCCGAGAGCATATTTAAAAGAATAGCTAGTATTTGATGACTTTGCTGCATGATCTATAGCATTAAAAGGATAATTTGTGATTCTACAGCTGTAAACTCTGGTCATATTAATAAGGTTGCAGTTAAGATACAGGCATACAGCAGAAAATGTTACACATTGGTCTGAATGTACCTCAATACATAGGTTGTCAACACCACATTTTGGACAGATTATTCTTAAAATATGTTCTTGACTTTTATCTTAATATGCATACCACAAATCCTAATTTGAATTATAAATTTATCGAAATCGTGAAAATACTGAAAGGTATGTGAGGCCTTAAAAGAAACGTATACTTCAGTGATAGAGATGCCTGTAGTGTAGAATCCTAGATGGAGTGATGATTTCAGGTTCCTTTATATTTTATGCTGTGCATTTCAAAAATATAAGGAATCAAAAATAAATTGGCTATCTCTTCCATCTATTCACAATGCTCGATGGAATTTGAGAGCAATTTATTCCTTTATTGTTTATTTTCTGCTACTAA
>JABUQX010123897.1:57500-60000 GCA_015478945.1 Trachelipus rathkii | reverse complement strand
CTTTAAATATATATATATATATAATATATATATATATATATATATATATATATATTAATATATTATATACATACGAAACGACAATGAAGTTTAAGATTATTGATATAAAAGATTTGGTTAAAAGAAATAATTTTCTTTATTTTTTTTCTTTCTATAGTGATTTTAAGAGGCAAAATTATATGTAGGGATAAGCTGAGCCATTTAACATTGCTATTCAACAAATAAATTATTTTTAGCGGAACTGAAATCGTTAATTCACCAGAAATTGTGGATAAGAGTTTTACTTGCAAGCACGATATGTTATATTCGTATATATTGCGTGAATGGCATAGTCAGAGTTCGAGTTCAAGTGTTCATTTTTAAAAGCTAATTATATCATGATTGAGAAATGATGGAAGGAATTTTCCGCAGGAGGAGGTTGCTGGGATAAAAAAAAAAAGAGAGACCAAATTCGTCACCAAATTTGTGTATAGACACGGTACCCCTTGTGCTGCGAAGGAGCGACAACTAGAGTTACCTCACTCGAGTACCTTCCATTAAATAACATTTATAGAAAGAGGTAAGTGTCAACAACATGTAATAATTCTTAATTAACAGTTATGAATATTCAACATTTAATGAACAAGTAGACAATTAGCAATTATAATATTATTAAGAGTGAGAACTATAACCCCTCCGATGAAACTAATGAGACTCTTGTATAATTGAGAGAGAGAGAAGAGAGAGAGAGAGAGAAGAGAGAGAGAGAGAAGGAAAGTAAGAGAACGTGAGGAAGTTCAAAGAGAAAGAGAGAGAGAGAGAGAGAGTAGAGAGAGATATTTTTAGAACGGAGAAAAGGCTGCCTGAAACTATTTTTGCTAGTTTCTTGTGAAGGCCGGTCTAGCCATCTATTGTGATATAAGGTTTCAGAGAAAATTTTACTATATTGATGTCGGAAGTAGAGAATGTTATTGTCCAAAAAATGAGACTATAGAAACGTATTGAAAGAAATAGGAAAGTTAGATGGTATCTATTTTTGGAAGGGAAGTTAATATAGCTTAGTTTAGCTCGAGAGGCAACTTTAGAGCAATAAAGTTGGAAGATTTAAAAAATAAAAGAGGTAAGAGAATGGAGTGGCGGACGAGTCGACTGTTTGCTGAGAAGATCGCTAATGATAGGTAAAAAAATAGTAGAGCTGGAACAGCATCTGAATAGCACAGTTGAGAGGAAATGAGAAAAAGTATATTCATTTGACAACAGCTGAATGAAATGATCTTCCTACTCTCTTTAAGTATGAGAGAAGAACACAACTTAGTGTTGTGGCTACTGAAGTTCCTGAAAAAAAAAATTACTAATTTCATCTGATTTTAATGAACCAGACATTTGAAAAAGAGTTATTTAAGCCTTGGCGTTTCAAAATATGATAAGAAACGAATGTTTCGAGGACAAAGGAAATTAACTTTTTTCAAGTCAAATTAATTTTAAACTTGTTTTATCGTAAAATTTTAAAACTCTGGTATAGGATATGACAAACAATAAAAAAAAGTAGCCTTTAGATGATTACAAAATGATGTATGATAGTCTTGACATATTTTATAGTTTAGTATGTATTGGTCATTTTTTTTATTTAGAAAAAGCACTGAAGATGTCAGAATACCACAAATTTAAGACAATCCGGACATTTTCAGGTGCTTTTTCTAATAAAAAAGAATGACAATACATAAACTACCTTATAAAATTTATAATTAAGAAAGACATAAAACCATTTGATAAAACAAATATATTTTAATTTTTTTTATTGTTTGTAATTCCTTTATCAGATTTTGTTAATGTTAAAACAAAAAAAACAAGTTAAAATTTAATTTTGCTCTGAAATATTAATTGAAATTGTACACGAAAATTGGAATTGGGAAAATTGTTATTGAAAACGATTAGGTAATATCTCTTTTTCAATGTCTGGTTCATTAAAATCAGCATTTGAATAGCTAATTTTTTGTTAGGAACTCAGTAGCCACAACACGTAAGTGTTTTCTTCTCCTCAACTTAAAGGAGTGAGGAAGATTCATTTCCCATATAAGCTGTTCGTCATGGAATTATACTTTTCTTATCCCTCCAACTGTGCTATTCAGGTTCTGTTCCATCTTCCTACTGATTTTCTTTACCCTATCATTTAGCGAATCTTCTCAAGCAACAGTCGACCTCTGCACTCCATTCGTTCTACTCTTTTGTTATTTTAAACTTTCCAACTTTATTGCACTAAGTTCCTCTCGACTAAAACTAGCTTATAATTAATTTCCCTTCCCAAAATTAATACCATCTAACTATTTCCTATTTCTTCAATACGCTTTCTAAGTCTCATTTTGCGACAATTTTAACATTCTTAACTTCGACATAGATAGTAAATTCTTCTCTGAAAACCTTATATCCACAGATAGATGCTAGACCGCTTCAAAGAACTAGAAAATCATGTTCAGGCAGCTTCTCTCTCTCTCTCTCTCTCTCTCTCTCTCTCTCTCTCTCT
>JABUQX010123897.1:40000-42500 GCA_015478945.1 Trachelipus rathkii | reverse complement strand
AGAGAGAGAGAGAGAGAGAGAGAGAAAATAACATCTTTGAAGAAATACCAATGTTAGTCCATAAAGAGTTGCGATGGGAGTTAGAAAAGAAGGAATTGGATCGGGTCTTCTAAGTGGAGTTAGTAAGAGGCACAAGATTTCAGCAAAGAGTTCAGTTAGCGAAAATAAACGTGATGGCCGCGACGATACTAGAGGAGTTACAAGTCGAAGAAGCTGCATGAAGAACGATTTTTGCAAAATTCACTGCCTGAAGCGGCACAATACGATATGCATTGACAAGAAGAGTTTCCAGACCCGTCAAGGAGAAGAAATACATGCTTGGGAAGGTATATAAGATTGCTTGAGTTTGAAACTCGACCATAATCCTGAAGAGCGGTGTCCCTGGTCAATTGCACAGAGAACAAACAGAGTTGGAAACAAGGTTTCGTTAGGTTTAGTAGTCTGCAGGGAAAGAATTATAAAATTCTGAGCCTCCATTGCCATAGAGAATTACCTCCGGAATGTGCCAGCACAATCTTAATGACCCTTCCCACTTCTGCAGAAGTCATTCCATGGGAAATCAAAGACGTCGACCGCAAGGTACCTGGTTAGCGCACCGAAGGGCCAAAACATTTCGTTGCCGTAGCTAAGGGATTTCTTGCGGAACACTTTAAATGATAAAAGAGGATACAGAAATAAAAAGAAGATCGGAGAAACCCAGAGGAGGAAATTGTCTAACAGAATAAGGAGGAAGATTAAAAGTTAGGAAAAGGTCTAGCTAGATTGTTCGGTTCATTTTCAAAACAATCAGAGATACGAGTATAAAGCTGCACCAACTACTCCAGGTCATTCACAATAGAAAGTAGTAAACAAATTCACCAGTTATATCTTTAGGTTCCCTTCCTATGTTGGTAATCATGAAGGTATATAAGACCTCTCTCCCTCTCTCTCTCTCTCTCTCTCTCTATATATATATATATATATATAATATAGTATATATCAATAGAAATGAGTATCTATATATAGATTTTATATATTTTCTTATATTAATATCGATATATATATATATATATATATTTTATATATATATATATATATATATAATATAATATATATATATATATATATATATATATTTATAAATATATATATATATATAATATATTATATGTATCGAAAACATATATATTATATGTCTGTCGATGCATTGATAATATATTTGAAATAGAAGATGTGTATCGATATAATATAATATATTAATATATATAATATATTTAATATATATATTATATATATTAAATATATATATTATATATATTATATCTGTCTAATGCTTGTGAGGAATGAGTTTTGTATATAGAATATATGTTCTTTGTGTGTTTTGACCGTGGTTTTAGATTGCGATTTATGCAATATTTAACCACTACATATTATTAGGAATGAGGGATAGGACCACGGCTGGACCCACCATGGGGATGTCACCCTTGAAGGAAAACTTGGATTTGCTTTAAAACCTGTCTTGAACTCAACTTGTTTGGGTTTGGGGGATAGCCTCAGTCGTAAAGCATCGAGCATATTGTCCCTCATTTCGCAACACACGGTGGTTCAATCCCGGAGAAGGCAGTAATTCTTTACCTTCCCACTTATGTTCTTTGTTTACTTGATATTAATATATATTTTATCTATATATATTATATATATATATATATATATATATATATATATATACATGTGATCTCTTATATCTTTAATATATTAATAATAATATAATATGATAATATATATATAGAAGAGAGAGAGAGAGAGAGAGAGAGAGAGAGAGAGAGAGAGAAATTCTCTCACATATTTGCAAATATATTTCTGACGTTTGCACGGGAAGTGAGCGAAAATTTTCGTACCCGTGAATTTTCGTATTTTTTCGCTCGTACAGCAAGGTATGACGCTTGGCTTTTTTGCTTGTCCTTGCTGGCCTGGGCCAATAATAACTATTATATGGAAGAAAAAAAATAAATTGGGAAAAAAAAAAAAAAAAAATTCCCTTTGGGGTTTTTACGCCATAGCTTTAGAATTTTTACTCTTAGGAACAGAGGAGGACGGAAAATTTTCAAATAAATTTACTTATTTATTGTAATTACTACAAGTTAGTGTTTTTACCCTTTAAAATTTAATTTTAAAAAAATCCTTTTCGCTTTTCACTTTCAAATAAAATTGTAATAACTTAGTTAACTTTACGATTTAATTTATTTAATTAAAAAGACTCAAAAATATTGGGCAGGAGCTACCTACCCTGCCAACCCTAGGTATTAGTTTCATATTATATAAATATATATATATCTACTTATATCCTAATTATATCAATATTTATATTATATAATTATATATATATATATATATATATAATATATATATATATACTCATTAAAGAATTAAAAAATTATTAATATATATAATATATTTATTTTATTATATAAATATTTATATATATACTACAAAACTCAAGAAAAATTACAAACTTAATAAA
>JABUQX010123897.1:2500-35000 GCA_015478945.1 Trachelipus rathkii | reverse complement strand
AACTTTCTGTTACTGTTTTTAACTTTCTGCTTTACGCTTTAACTCATATGTTTACTTTTAACTCATATATTTATTAACATTACATACTTTAAAGCAGTAAATCAGTAAATCAATAGAGGTGTGACCTAACACCAAGGGGGGGATTAGGATTGCTTTTTGTTTTTACTGCTTACTGCTTTAATCATGTTTAACTCATGTTTTACTGCTTTAACTCATTTGTTTTACTGCTTTCATCATATTTTATTATTATTATTATTACTATTTTATCTAGTGCCATTACTGCATGCCTATTATTTAACACACACACACACACACACACACACGCACCACCGCTACAACACCGCCACACACACACACACACACACACACACCACACACCCACACACACACACACACACACACACACACACCAACAAACTCTACACACATATAACGCCTTAAATATATGTAATCAAAAATAAAAAAATCAATAAATGGCAAGCCAGATAAATAAAATCAATAATTGGCAACACACACAGATAAATAAAATAGAAATAAATGGCAACCCAGAAAAATTAAAAAGGGTAATGAAAGAGTAATACAAATAAATATTTATTTTAGCAATATATACATATTTCAAAATTATACATTGAAATTAAATATACATATATCAAAATTATACATTGAAATTAACACAATGGAATTAACGTTCCATCATATCCCTGTGCTACAGTGCGGGCACTACCTAGAACAAGATTCCGCTTATTTGAAGTGTGGCGGAACCTTTTTATGCCATTTATTAAAGTGACATTACCTATTTTATTGGCTCGCATTTTCATATCAGGAACCCACACTTCACGGTAATGGTTTTCATTATTTACGTGTGGTTGGTCTGAGTCATCTAGATTATGGATATCTTTGTGAAGTGAAGATTCATCATCTTCACTCATCATTTGCGTAACAGCTAATGCTGTTACGTCTGTATCCTTGATCATATTGTAGAAGTGATTGTCGTCGTTTAAGACCATCCAATCACGATTCTTAGTTTTTTCGACATCCTTAATCATCTTGTCAAAGTTAATCTTCGCCATGCCTTGGAAATTAATTATGTGCTCGGTGTCCTTGTTCAACGTTAAACCTTTTGCTTTTAAGATGTAAGCATAACTTGAGTCATTCTTCTTTATTCGAATAGCGTAGGATTTAGGACCCGTGCACACGAAACTATCAGCTATATCCCCGGGTCCTATCTCGTCCGTCAGGTTTCCTAAGAATTTTCCAGTATCAGGAATATATTGACCTTTACGGGCTGTGAAAACACAGCTATCGGTATCACAGTAAAGTACACGTTGACCAAGAGAATCGAGGAGATTATATAATTCTACCCTAGCGTAGGCGGTGGTGAAGGATGCAACAGCTACATTTGTGGCCTTTGCCGTTTTATTAGTGAAGCCAGTATGTGTAACTTCAACTATATGTTTATCATCCGCTACAATGATATTTCTCACCTTAAGATCAGCTCTCTTCATTAATTCCCAGACCTGTGCATAGCTCGTGCAGACGATGTCTTCATTCTTTGGAATACGCTGAGCTAGTTTTCCCCATAATGAATTGAGGAGCAGCTTGGCTATATATCGCATTCCAGGATTGCTTTCAATATTACCTGGGTCAAGTGTTACGCCCTCAATGTCCTTGAAATCTTGCAGGTATTGAAGGAATTCTTCACAGACTTTATCGGTTATTCCATCTGGTAACCCCGAAGCCTCAGTCTTCCATTTCAAGAATGTTTCAACGTATTTGCCGAATATATCATTTGAAGGTGTAAATTTCCAAATTTCATGGATCTTTTTAATCTCATAGCCTTTCTTTACAGCTAATTCCAGCTCAGGACTGCAGTATACGCCTTTTAACATACGTTGATTGTCCGTATGTCTGCATTTGCCTTCATAGCCGGATGCGCTGCATGTTCTACAAAGAGAAAATATTAACCGATTGTCATGTCGTGCAGGCAGAACAGGAGTGTACAGGGTCTTAGGAGGTAACACCGAAACATACGAGAGGCCGAAATAAGTGGTATCCATTTCTTGGACGAACTTTTCTATGGAAGGAAGATCCCTACCTACAAGTTTCGTTGGTGTCCCGGCTGGAAAGGGTTTTGTTTTCTGGACAAAAGGATACAATGAAGTGAAGTCTAGGTACTTCAATTGAACGCCTTCTGTCGGTGGATAGTAATAGACGAAGGGTTCTGTACGTCCCCCGTACAAGGCTTCACCTACCTCTAGTTTCGCATTTGCAAGTTCATTACCAATTGATTGCACGTATCTACCTAGCTTCTCAGTTCGTGTTTCGTCGTTGGTGTTTACAACAGTGACCTCACACTCTTTTTTCATTTTCGTCCATTCGCATTCCCATATTCTAATTACTTCATAACCTTGTGCTTTATAATCCGCTTCTTGTCTCATGGTCTTGCTGTACCTATCAAGACTTGACACGCCATGGAGACTTTCTAAACCTTTCTTACATGCTTGGTGACCATGAAATACACAGCCGTGGAAGAGTAAGACAATCTTCTTCATGGTTGTTCCAGTTGGTGGAGGGGGTCGTCTGTTATTCAGTTCTATCGTTTGTTCATTAACGTTGAGTTGGCGGGACGATAAGAACTCATTAAGGTCAAAGGGCACGTAGTCTTCAGCTGGAATTTCAACGTACCCGTCAGGCTTTAGGTACCTGTTTTTGATTTTAAATTTACGCTCGCCACCATTCCTTGCATGTTCGATTCGCCGACCCTTATACATCTCCATGAATGTGAGCCATTTCACACCATCATACGAGTAGTTTGAATCATCAGTGCGACCTATATGGGCCAATGTATTTTCAGGCATGAAGTGCATTTTATATACCATGAACGATAATGCGGCAATGGTAGAACAATCAAGTAAGCAGTCGACTTTATGATCCTTAAGGAAGATTCCCCTGAATTTCTCGAAGGATCGACGAAGAATATTAACATCTTGAACGCAGTACGTTGTACATTCCTTCATGATATCGTAGTCCTTATTGTTAAATGTTTGATACCAACGTTCAAAATCTGCCTTTTCACTGTCGGACATGCGATGTGTCTCAAAGGTTTCCTTATCCGGAATTTTTCCCTTGTAATTTATATTCTCAAGGGTAAGAAAACGGTAAGGAAAGAATCCTTTAGAAAGTTCACCTGTAATGCCCATGCACTTAGGAAGTTTTTTCAGTGCACAGGGCATAAACATTAACGTGTCCTTAAACTGGATATTGTGGTTAGCTGTCATAGTTATTATTTTGGTTCCACGCTTCACAGGGTTGGAGGATATGGAATGGACGGTAGGCCTGGCAAGCAGTTTGCTGTAAACAAACTGATTGTCAAACTTACCGCCATTATGAGCTGCAACTAGAATATTTGTCTTCTTGTGTTTTTCCGCAAATCTGAATATATAGTTGAGAAAAAGATCGACGGGGCACTTCTCATACTCTTCTGTTGCTTCCAAATTCAGCTTGAATATTTCAGTCCGAGCCGTACCGCAAGTCTCACACGGGGATGAATTGTCTAGGTCTTTCTCCCCGCAGTTATTGCATACTAGCATACTCACTAGAATATACGGTAACATATCCGTTTTTATGCGTCCTCCTTCCTCTTCACGCTTATTATGATTATAGGTTTCGATGTCGTAATAAAATGTAAAGGTGGGCTTACGCTTCGCGAAAGCGTCATCTGTTGGAACCTTGATTTTCTTCATGAAACACTGATGATTATCGCCCTCTATTCCATACTTCGCGTCGCACATTCCGCATTTAATGTGCATGCAGTCATGTCGGTGTTCACCTTTTTTATCAGCTACTATCTCATTATCGCACAGTGTACACACGTTAAGGTATTTGCATGTGAGGTCTTTATGCAGTTTAAGGCAATCCTCATTATAGAAATCCCGATTGCATTTATCACAATGTAAAAGTGTAGATGTGTCCCCCGGCAAAGCTTTACATTTATAAGTTAAGCATTGTCCGCACCTGTATTCAGTGCATTCGTTTTGTAAATGATTAATTAAATGGTCTGTGAAACTATAACACTGATGACAAAAAACAGGTCCATGGACATTCTTAGGAACTACACTGCCTAAAGCTATCTTGATGGAATCTCCAGGAAAAGGATAATAATAATGGGTTTCCTCGGAATCATATCCTATTACAAAGAGAGGTAAGTCCCTATTCTGTTCGTGGGGTTTAAACATTATCTCGAGTTTACCGTGCTTATCTTTAGTAAAAACAAATATCCTGCACTCTAATTTTTCCTCTATTACTGTAAAATCGTCTGCCTTTAGTGGTACTTCATAAGTCAGACCGCAACGAGTTGCGAGCTCTATACCTATTTCATGTAGATCATTAGGTTTAAAGGTCTTTATTTTAGGCGCAGCTTGGCCTGGCTTTTTAGGAACATGAGTGTGGAGCTTATAGCATGCAGCTATAGCCCTGAAACCACATCCTACACTGGTTGTTATTTCCCTATTCTCGTTATTTATACCAAGGTGTACTTTATTGACGTGGGGGTGTATAAAGTTTACCGAAGAAGGGTCAATTGGTCCATTACCCTCTGGATTATGACATATCTGTACATCTACAACGAAATCGTCCAACATGGCTTGGTCACCAGACTGAAAGAGTTCTAGAAAACGGTCCGACAGATACTGCGCGAGATTTGGTCGAGATATCTCTTCATGAGGAATTCGTATATGGAATTGCCCTCCATTCCTATCCGTAAAAAGGAAACCTGCCCGGAGGGTATATTCCCGATATGTCACTACTCCTCTTACCTGTTCTATCACACTGTGAATGACAGCTACTAACACATCGTTAATGTCTCGAGTACCGTTAAAGATCCGTCTGGTGTCGATACGTACTCTGAAACGGTGCTGATCGATAATCCCTGAATTACGCGTAGATCCTTCACGTGTTACTTTCAATAATTCTGTCGAGAAAGGTGCAGGCGGTTCATCAACCTCCTCCTCCTCATCGTCATGAAACACCTCTACGCGTGAAGGACCCGCAACAGCCCCGTCATCTACAATCCGTCCTGGATTCCCTTTCTGTTTTTGCTTTTTCTGGAAAAAGAATGAAAATTCATAAACAATTGTGTAACATACTAATATGTAACAATATTTTTCAGTACTATTTTTCAGTAATATATAGAATAATTAGATTGTAACTTACCGACGAATCCGAAGTTGGGATATTCGTTTCAGATAAGGGTGAGGGGGGCTCTTCATGTGTATTTGGAGATTCATTGGGTGCCTCGGTGTTTAAGTCTGATTGGAGACGTTTGCGACGTTCAAGCTCAGCCAACAGTCTTCTCTTAACAGGCCTAATTGCATCCCGGCCACCTCCGACTTTGTTGACACAAGGGGTACTGGCAGTACCAATATTATCACACTGTAATGAAATAGCATTATAAGTATATATTTATATATATATATATATATATATATATATATATATATATATTATATATAATATATATATATATTATATATATAATATATATAATATATATATATATATAATATATATATATATATATATATATATATATATATTATATATATATATATATATATATATTATTGTAATAGCGTCTATGAATATAATAACGCTTAAGAAATAATATAGAAACTTACTCTAGGACGAATCCTATTATCAACGGGTTGGGAATTAAGAAATAAGTCCATCTTTCTCTCCGCTTCAGGTAGAGTTCGCACACATTCCTCATCACTATCCGTAGATATGTCAAGAGCATCGCCATCAGTGTTCACTGGTACAAGAATGGGTATTTCGTTCTCGGTCACCCTAAGCATCTTACGCTGTAAAATAAAGATGAAATATAATATTATATATATAATATATATAATATATAATATATATATATATATATATATATATATATATTATTATATAATAATATATATATATATATATATATATATATATATATATATATATATATATATATATATATATATATATATATATATATATATTATAATAATAATAATAATAATAATAATTTTAACATCACTTACCCTTTTGCATGGTTTGATAGCATTCTGTCTTCGGCCATCATCAGCATCGACTGCATTTTCATAGGCACCCACAGCTTCCAATAATTCAACCTCTTCGACTACTTCTACGAGCACGGTTTCTGATACAGGTTCGACATCTCCACTGAAAGTGCGTTTTAGACCACGTTTTTGATTATTTGCAGCCATATTTTCGTTTTCTTCTACAATTCTTGTCAACTAACGTAAAACACTGAAACAGAAATATATATATATATATATATATATATATATATATATATATATATATATATATATATATATATATATATATATATATATATATATATATATATATATATATATAAACATTATTACATTAGAGAGTATGCAAATATGAGTTAAAGCAGTAAAACATGAGTTAAAGCAGTAAAGCAGAAAGTTAAAACAGTAAAACAGAAAGTTAAAGCAGTAAAGCAGTAAAACAAAAGCATACTATTCCCTTTGATGCTAGGTAGCACCTCTATTGATTTACTGATTTACTGCTTTAAGGTACGTAATGTTAATAAATATATGAGTTAAAGCAGTAAAACATATGAGTAACAGTAAAGCAGAAAGTTAAAACAGTAAATCAAAGTTGTAAAGCAGTAAAGTGAAAACAGTACATTATTCCTGATGCTAGGTAATCTCTAGCTGATTTACCGATTTACCGCTTTGCTGCATGTAATGTTAAGCCAACATATGAGCAAAGCAGTAAAACATACGAGTTAAAGCAGTAAAAACAGTAAACAAAAGCATACTAACCCCTTTAGGTGTTAGGTAACACCTTATTGATTTACTGATTTACTGCTTCCAAGGTCTGTAAAGTATATGTTTTAATAAAAAATGCACAATTTTAGTAAATAAAATGATTATATAACAGCTACTCTGGATTTTTTCTATACAATTTTTAAAAACTTATAAATTAAAAAGTATTAAGTAAAAATATAATAGAAAATAATGTTAATAAATATGTATGAGTTAAAGCAGTAACTGAGGTTGAGAGCCTTCGAAGCTGAATCTGAGCCATCAAATCTGAGTCATCAAAGATGAACCATCATTATAGGAGACATCAAAATACATCAAAATATCGTGTGAGTGTAAGTGTAAGTGAAAGTGACTGTGGGTGAGTGTAAGTGTCTATAGTGTGTATAAGTGCCATAGTGTAAGTGTCTATGGATGAGTGTAAGTGTCTCTATGGATGTATAAGTGTCATAGTGTATGGTTGTATAAGGACATAGTGTGTTTGTGTGTGTGTGTGTGTGTATGGTGTGTGTGTGCGTGTGTAAGTGCAAGTGTCTATAGGTTAGCGTAAGTGTCTATGGGCGAGTGTAAGTGTAAAATCTGTGTGGGTGTGTGTGTGTGTGTGTGCATCTGGGCGTGTGTGTGTGTGTGTGTGTGTAGAATTTGTCATGCTAGAAGGCTAGAAAATGCTAACTCATACTAGGAAGCATCCTAGCAACTTGTGGCCACGCCAATCGAACTCATTATAACCTAGGGGTAGACACCCACATTAGGGCTATTCTAGGCTCAGGTGAGAAAAAGGTTTGAAAAAGTGGCACCTCAGCTGGCACTATGTGGCAATCACTTGGCACCATGTGGCACTCACTTGGCCCTCATTGGCACTCATTGGCACTCATTGGTACTACACTCACTCGGCACTCACGTGGCACTCATCTAATACTCATAGAACACTAATAGAGCACCCTATATATATATATAAAGAAGAAGAAGAAGAAGGATATATATATATATGAGAGATATATATATATATATATATATATATATATATATATATATATATATATATATAAAGCTATCTATAAACAAACTTCTCTTTCTTTATGTTGGTAATAATATTCAATTTGATCTTGATTTTAGCACAGGCAACGGCAGGTATTTTTACTAAAAAACTCTAATGCTATATTGTCCTGTTATGTTGTTGTAACGTCACGTACAAAATCAGTTTTTTGTATTTTAGATTTTGTTTTTTTACCCAGTGCTAATAATCATACACAAACGAGATAAAAATAATGATTCCACGTTTGTCTTCGAAATCGGTTTAGATGCATTAGAGAAAGTATATCCATATCAAATACATTATAAAATATTGTAAATGTTATAAATGTATTTATTTTACAAGTTTAAATTGTATATTATGAATTAACTCCTATATGTGCAATATCCTGTACGAAACATTTAAAACGAAAAATATAAAAACTCTTCGAGAGAGGAAGGCGTGTTCAGGATTTCAGAGAGGATGCCAGATAGCATTTTATATATATATATATATATATATATATATATATATAGAATATATATATATATATATATATATATATATATATATATATATATATATATATATATATATATATATATATATATATATATATATATATATATACAGTAATGAAATAAATAAATTGGACTAGTTAATAAATAAATTATATTAGTTAGCCCCTCGGAGAAAAATATTTATTATATTCTGTATAAATATTAAATAAATATTTTTATTTTATTTAATTAAAAATATGTTAAATTATTTTTATTATAAATTTGAAAAGCTATGTATTATAACTTCAGGCTATGTTAATTATGAATAGTTATTTGGGTAGATTAATAAGGGCATGGAGTTTGAAAAAACTCGAATGTCTTTGTTTATTTAGAATGCCTTTTGCACCTTTAAGGTGAAGAGGAAGTTCCTATTCAGGAGCTGTAAAGAATATAGTTACATTGCAGACCTGGCCAGTTTGATGAAACAATATTCCTTACAATATTTTAAAAAACCCAAATAATTCCTTTTGCATAAAATTATTATGATAAGGTGTATATAGTATATATATATATATATATATATATATATATATATATATATATATATATATATATATGGCAGAGTGGTATAGTATATATATATATATATATATGAGAAAGATAAAGAAGATATGTCTTTAATGTTGAGTATATATATATATATATATATATATATATATATATATATATATATATATATAAGTATATAGTATATATATATATATATATATATATATAGTGAAAGATGAATTTGAAAATATAGTATGGTTCTCGGAGAATCAATAAAATATTTGGTAAAAGTCTTTAAAAATGAAGTGTTTTTGTAAAAATATAATACTAAACCTTAATTCTCGTTGTTTCAAGTTAAAAATAATAATTACAACGCATGAAAAGTACACCCTAGTTGGCTGGTCTTTCTACTTAGAGGTTTTTGTGCGTGGTTCTTGCTGCCATTAGTCGTGACGGACTCCGCGGAACTTGTTAAAAAAACGCGACGATTAAACGCGACAACGACGATGACTGCGACGATTAAACGCGACGAACGCGACGATGAATTTGCGATTCATCCCGACGATGATTAACAAAACGCTTATAAAAACAAAATGGCGGACGCAAGTCAACAGGTTATACCATTAAAATAATAAAAAAAAAAAAAAAAAAAGTGCAACACCTCTGCTTAAAGCGAAAAAAGGTCAAGGCCCAAAAGGTCAAGGTCAGAAAAATACCGTTGGTCAAAATGACCAACGGTCAGTCAAGGTCAAAAAGGGGGCGGAGCTACGGTGTCCAAAATGTGGCTCCTACTACTCCCGGATCTATTTCCTGGATTCGGTAGATAACTGATATATATAGCATATATATATATATATATATATATATATACTATATATAGTATATATATATATATATATATATATATATATATATATATAGTATATATATATATAGTTATATATATATATATATATATATATATATATAGTTATATATATATATATATATATATTACAATATACATATATATAACAACATATTATATTATATTATTACATTTATACACATATTATTATTATTATTACATAGAAGGATAAATAGCATACATATTATACATACATACATACATATATTATTATTACATACATATTACATATTGATTATTACACATACTTCATCTTTACTCCATCTACTCATCTATCTATCTATCTACTCCATCTTACTCCATCTTTACTCCATCTTATCTATCTATCTTATCTATCTTCTATCTTTATCTATCTATCTATTTTAGTTCCATTCCTTCATCTTGATCGCCCATCCACCATCTATCTACTTCATCTATCTCCATCTATCCATCTACCATTCCACTCCATCTATCCATCTACTCCATCTCACCTGACCACTCCACCATCCATCTGATCTACTCCACTCCATCTACTCCATCTACTCCATCTATCTATCTACCTTACTCTTATCCACTCCACTCTGACTCCAAAAATCTAATTATTTATTTATTTATTTATTTATTTATTTATTTCATTTATTTATTTATTTATTTATTTATTTATTTATTTATTTATTTATTTATTTATTTATTTATTTATTTATTATTTATTTATTTATTTATTTATTTATTAATTTATTTTTTTTATTTTAAAGCTTTATTTACTTATTTATTTTATATATATATATATATATATATATATATATATATATATATATATATATATATATATATATATATATATATTGTATATATATATATATACGGTATATAAGTATATATATATATATATATATATATATATATATATATATATATATATATATATATATATATATATATATATATATATATATATATATATATATATATATATATATATATACGGTATATTATGTCTAATTTTATACACATATAGACATACTCGTTCAGCTGGAAATGAAAAGAATAATGTTTTTGTTTGTTTTTATTAATACATGTCAAATTGTATACGGTTTGAGATCACTTCACATTTGGTAGATTTGATTTGTTACCAAACATAACTCGAATAATTCAAAAATCAATACTTGAAGAAAATAATGTTTACTTTGCTGAGGGATGTAAAACTAGAGATGTATGGATTTTTTGCCTCTTGAGGATAGAATGAAAATTGTGAAATAAAAATGGGGGTTTCTTCTTCGTTCTCTAGATAAGGGTTGACCAACCCGTGGTCCATTGAATCATTTTGTGTAGGGGGTAGAGCCCTTTTCTCGTTTTAAATGAACATATGAGTAGTAATACACACCGGAAGAACTAAGGTACTTCATCGATTGTGTATATACGTAGGCTTGTAGGTTCACACGTTAACATGGTCGTAGACCATGTGCGTACATTACTTATTTATTGTTATTTTAATGGTGTCACGTTCTTTCCGCGGGTGCACGTAGAAAATTCCACTGTGAGAGAGTATCGAAGACCATGTGCGTTCATTAACGGCGTCATGCTCTTTTCATTAGGTGTTTTATTGGTCTCACACACGCGAGTGTGTGTGTGGAGAAGTAGCCCGTGCGGTCACCGTTCTTCATGCGTTTCTTGTGTAACTGCTGTTGTTGCTGCTCTGAAAGTACTGAACCTGTGCCTCACCCCAATGCTCAGGACCACATCCCTCCACCTGCGGACCGCTTCCTCCACCTGGCGCTCTCCACTTCCTGAGGCTTCGTCTGTGCCTTTGCTCAGCTCTCGGGTTGTAGATGTAGGTAGGTTGGAAAAACATGTTAAAAAACCATTGGTTTTTTTAAATAAACCAAATAAACCAATGTTTTTTGTTTTGGTTTTTATGCTATTTTTAATGTTTTTAATGTAATTTTAATGGTTTTAATAGATTTAAAGGCAAAATCACTACTGGAAACTGTTATACACATGTGCTAACACATATTTTAACCCATCCTTTAATAAATTTCTTTAGATTTAAATTTATATTTTCTTGATATCTGTAAACTGGTATAAAATTATTATTATTTTTTGAGTTTTACATAAACTCATAAAGTAAAAATAAGAGGGTATATTATAATATATAACCTCTATCTTAAAAAAAGGTTATACTTTTATTATTTTAATCAAAAAAAATTATTATATTTGCAATGCACCCAAAAATATAATTAATGGCCAATTGCGATATGATGACAATGTCACTTTATATTTGAACTCTCTTTAAAGGATGACAGATGATAATGACGCACAAAGAAAATCCGCTGCGCTACGATGCCACATTCCTCACAAATCCTCACACTCCACATATGAGTTTTATTATAAACTATGTGGCATTGATGGGTAGAAAAACGAATTCCAAGAGCTCGAAACAAGAATCCTGTTTTAAACATGTTAAATTTGAGAGAGATATGCTAGAGAGAGAAAATATATATATATATATATATATATATATATATATATATATATATATATATATATATATATATATATATATATATATATATATATATATATATATTATAATTATTCTCAATAATATAAACTTCGCAGAAAAAATTTTATTGCCTTTCAGCTACTCTTCGATTGAAATATTGAGAAAACCATATCAACATGCTAAAGAAAATCATTAATAAATATATTTTTAAAATATTTTATGCATGTTTTTTTTTTATGATTTAAACCATTGGTTTTTTTATGTGGTTTAAACCATGGTTTAAACCAATGGTTTAAACCAAATGGTTTAAACCATCCCACCCTAGATGTAGGGATGGTATTTTCACTTGCCCCCATACCCTCTCCGGAGCCTCTCTTTATCCACGTATAAAGACGAGAGTGAGTGAGTACTACTACTACTACTACTACTACTACTACTACTACTACTACTACTACTTTATCTTTCTATGTTATATATATATATATATATATATATATATATATATATATATATATATATATATATATATATATATATATATATATATATATATATATCATAATCCACTTATAAAGATGAGAGAGAGAGATTGACTTCATTTAAAAGCAACAATCATACAAGTTTGAGAGGGAAAGAGTAAATAATTATCTCAGTTTGAAGGTACTACTACTACTACCACTACTACTACTACTACTACTACTACTACTACTACTACTACTACTACTACTACTATTATTATTATTATTCTTACTACTACTACTACTTCTACTACTACGTTATGCCAAACAATTCGTTAAAAACAGCTATCCAGTCACCTCTTAGCCCCTATCAGAATCTTTCAAGTGGTGAGTTTATACTTCAAGCTCTTTCAGGGGATGCTTTATTCTATCCATCTTTCATGGATGTTTCAACCCTCCTCTTCCTCCTTCAATTTACACTTCAAGGTCTTTCAAGGGATGCTTTGTTCTATCCATCTTCTTTCATGGTTGTTCCCTCCTCTGTTGGTGCTTTTGGTGATTGTTTTCAGGCTTCACAAGGTCTTTCATGGTTGATCCCTCCTCTGTTGGTGCTCTTGGTGAGTGTTTTCAGGCTTCACACATAGGTTCCTCATGAGTCTTCATCATCCTCAGGTTTTCACCATAGTGACTCCCCAATTTAAAGGCTTTAACCAAAAGTAGTATATAAAAATTCAACAACGCAGAGAGAAGGAGAGAGAAGACCTAAGACCAAAGAGAGATGAAAGAGAGAATACCTAATACCAAAGAGAGATGAAAGAGAGAAGACCTAAGCCCAAAGAGAGATGAAAGAGAGAAGACCTAAGACTAAAGAGAGATGAAAGAGAGAAGACCTAATCCCAAAGAGAGATGAAAGAGAGAAGACCTAAGTCCAAAAAGAGAGGAAAGATGAAAGAGAGAGATAGAGAGAGAGAGAGAGAGAGAGAGAGAGAGAGAGAGAGAGAGAGAGAGAGAGAGAGAGAGAGATTGACTTCATTTATCCAGCAGCAAACACACATCACTTATTCCACACCATAGCTTGCTACTATACATTAACACAGGTAACAACATACTCTCATGTAAGACCCCAACGCACTCTAAGACTTAGGCCCTTTACGTCCACCAGGGATTTAATTGAACCAGCCACCTTCCTGCCATTCACAGCTTTGCTACTACACTTGGTATTTCTGTGAAATCGTATCAAACTACATTTTATATATCATCCACCTGAAGAATCATCATAGTACGTAAAAAAACCTTGCACTTAAAACTTGAAAAAACAATTTACGTTATTATTATTTTATTTTTAAGCTGGAAAACATTTCGCATATGTATTAAACAAATTATACTTTTATTATTTTTGCTATTATTATTTTTATTATTATTATTTTTATTTTTATCAATATTATTTTTATCAATATTATTATTTTTTTTATTATTACTTTACAACAGTTCGTAAAACAATCTTTGTACTTGAAACTTGGGAAACAAATTTTTATTATTTTTTATTATAATTATTTTTATTATTATTATTTTTATTCTTATCATTATTATTTTTATTATTATTATTTTTATTATAATTATTTTTATTATTACTTTTATTATAATTATTTTTATTATTATTTTTATTATTATTATTTTTATCATTATTATTATTTTTTATTATTAATTTACAACAGTTCGTAAAACAAACGTTGTACTTGAAACTTGAAAAAACAAAATGTTTTTATTATTATTATTATTATTATTATTATTATTATTATTATTATTATTATTATTATTATTATTATTATTTTTATCATTATCATTATCATTATCATTATCATTATCATTATCATTATCATTATCATTATTTTTATTATTATTATTATTATTATTATTATTATTTTTTTTCAAAATACTTTACAACAGTTCGTAAAACGAACGTTTACGTGAAACTTGGAAAACAAATTAAATATTTTTTAAAAGTTGTTTAAAATTTTATTAGAAATTCGCTTTTACGGGCCTAACTCCTTAAGACACTAGGATCGATAGCCCCGATGGGATGCTGCCAACACCACCGTTTCGTGTTCGAACCTTAGCGCTTCACGGCTTTACGTCTTTAGGGTATGTTAAAACATGTTTTTACATACCCAAAAGACGGAAGTTCATAAGGACGTTTAACAAATAGACCGGAAGTGACCCCTTACACACCTCTTGGCTGAACGGCTTTACCTCTTTACGTCTTTATTATATAAATATATTTGTTAATCTGATGATACACGCATTATCTACAAACGCAAGTTGATAAGGCAGAAAACGAGTCATGATAAAACAGAACAAAACATGATAACAGCATAGAAACAAGACTAAATAAATATATTTTAATCTGAAACATATTGATTCAGTGAGACCTTTTTGAGTTGATAGGGAGGAAATGTTTACCTTTCTTGTGATTGGGTGGAGTAACCCTTATCTCCACTTCGCCTATCCTGAGATTAGATGAAATGTCCCGTGTCACCATCCAGTCTCCCCTGTGATTGGATGAATATCCCTCGTCTCTTATACGTGTATTTTTGTGATTGGAAGAAAATTATCTCTCTAAAGCTGTATTTGAGCAGGAATGTTGGATTATCTTGTAGGTCTAAACTCATTTTAAAACCATTGTTGCTCTAGCTGTTAAACGTTGGTTCTGTACTCGCGTCTTGAAAAGTGTTCTATTTTCACTAAGTGTATTACCGCGTGAATATCATGATCCGCCTTAACAGATATACCCCTATACAAGACATTATACAGTGGAAAATTAAGATCCCGGGATGTGGAGTTTCATTCTTATATAAAAGAAACCCCAACTGTTCTGAATTTTTCACGTGTGCTAGTCATTCACCATCATTTTATGAGAAAAGAAGAATTACTTTGTATATGTAAACACACTGAAGATTGGATTATGGAGTACTAAAAACCAAACCCTGCTTTAAACTGGACAAGAACAGTTATTAGTCAGAGCGAAGAAACCAAGACCAAGCAACTTACTCTATCCTTTTCTAAGCATCTAAAGACAATCGGAATGGAAGTTCGAATATGGGAGAGGCATAATGAAACAGAAGTATTTGAACGTACATCATATGGATTCCACATTTCAGGCCTACCCCAGATGTCAGAGGTGGGCAGGAGTGTGTTAATGCAGATAAAGAAAACGGCTGTGTTATTTAATTATGTAACTGTCGCCCATTACATGCTATACCAGGAATACTATGCATTTAAGAAAATGCTGGTCGATGATCCTGAGATTATCATTGAACGCTTCTTAAGTTCTATAGATGTGCAGAAATTCATCTATCTACTTAGAGAACATTGGCAAGGATGTATTTACGCTGCTGTTTCAGATTGTAAACATACTATGATATCTGAGAGGGAATTTTTTAAATATGTGCTATGGGATGGTATTGACGTGGCAAGAAACAACCCAAGGGATAATGATATAAATGACTGGCATATTTGTAAAGATTTAGTTTTTTTTAATTTGAAGTCCTCATAAAGCTCCCATGAATGTGTGGAGTGATGTTATTTATATATATATATATATATATATATATATATATATATATATATATATATATATATATATATATATATATATATATATATATATATATATATATATATATATATATATATATATAAGAGAGCGCTCCTAGCTCAGTGAGCACTCGCTTAGCAAGCGAGGGGGCCCAGGTTCGAGACTGGTTGGAGCGAGAGAATGTGAGTTATTCTCTATTATCTCTAGCTTCGTCCCACTCAGACGTAATGAGCACATTGGTAGCGTGCTTGCTACTAATAAACTTCGGCTACCGCGATAGGCCTGGCCAGCCAGCGGATTGCCGTCAGGCCCAAGTTACCCAAGGACCTTTCTCGTTGGGTCCACTTGACAGGGCGTTAGTCCTACCGGGGGGGTTGGTGAGTGAGTTATATATATATATATATATATATATTTAATAACCTTGTAAATATATTCATATTTAAAAATTTTGTAAATATATATTTTATGTTAAAAATATGTATGTCAATGATTATTTAATTTCTAATTATGTAATAAAGGTTTTAAATGGACAAGCTGCTTTTATCATCCTTAATCTATTTGGTATAGAGCATAAGAGCATACTATATATATAGCAGTTAAACGTGTGCGCATATGTGTATTTATATATATATATATATATATATATATATATATATATATATATATATATATATATATATACTCACACTAACTTCAGAAGTTACATTGTCCATCGAGCACTCTAGGAGTATGGATGTGAATAAATTCATGTTCTACAGTCCAGCGACATGCATGGTGGCAGGACCCACAGGCTGTGGGAAAACCTTTCTGCTATTAAATATCTTAAGGGAAACTGAAATTTTTTAGCAAATCCCTGTGAAAATAATCTGGTGCTACAGTGTATTTCAAGAGAAATTTAATGAATTCCATTAAGGTATATATGATATTAAATCATTGAATAATATGCAAGGCCATAAAGTTATAGTGCTGGATGATATGCTACACAAGTTAAACGAAGATATAGCCGAAACGTTCACCGTGTACTCGCACCATTTAAATATCTCTGGATTTTTCATTATACAACATTTTTCATCAAAACAAGCATATGAGGACTGTTTCTTTAACTACACAGTACCTAATTCTGTTTGGGCAGAGAAGAGATATGAGCCAGATCAATGTATTAGGTAGTCAGATGTTCCCACTTACAAGAAAAGAGTTCCTGAAAGTATATAAAGAAGTTACATCAAATCCCTACGGTTATTGTGTAAACTTCATCCTAGAAACACGCATAGAGTTCTGCTCCGAACCAATATTCTGCCGCACGAGATAAAAACTGTGTACATTCCTGAATAATGAGTACTTTAGTTGTAAAGTATTTACCTCTTATAAAGATTTAAAAAGATGAAGCCATCTAAAAAGCCTAAATTAATCTGTGAGGATGAGAAATTCGTTCAGTGTGTATGCGAGCTCTGCTTGAATCTTATAAAAGGCAATGCTCCTTTAACAGGCCTCAGAAGGTAAAGCTACGTCGACATAGAAACATCATTAAAAAGCTCTCCCGTAACATAAAACACCTGAAAAATAAAAAGAAGCTGTTGCTGATGGGGAGTGGTGTATTCCTGCCTCTACTTTTCTCAGTCATTGCTACTCTGATTGCCAAGTGGATATCTGCATAATGAAGAAGGTGGCTGTACTACCGTATAATGAGTATGAGAAAATGAAGTGTAATATTACTTCGTCTGTGCAAAATCCACAACCTCAGCCCCTGCAATCACAACCTCAGGCACTGCCAGCCTCATTACAAACTCCACCGCCCAAACATCAGCTCTACCAACAGAATCTCCATCAACTTCTGAATCATACATAGCCTCACCAGCAAACTCTACCTTACAGTTGAGCAGATAAACAATTACGAGAAAGAAGTGTATCGGATATTAAATTCAGACATTAACATCCACGAGAAACGTATCTTATACCAAGATGCCATACAGAAATTATTAAACCTCAAAGACTTGCATCTACATACAACACTAAATAAGACGATCGCCGAGGATTCAAATATATCAGATGACGTAAAAGCTGAAGTGAAGAATGAAGCCAACTTTAAAAATATCCTAGAGGGAGAGCTTACCAAATAAGGTTCGCAAATCAGGGATAGCGTTATATAATTTTTTAAAAGAGCAATTATCATGGAATGAATTAGGTCAAATCATCATTGATGACGAAATAGTTAAAGGATCAAATATTGCGGATTTGATAACAGATTTTTCACGTGATTGGAAGAAGGGTGCTGTAATGGATGGCCAAGTATCAAACAGGAACTTCAGACTATTAATTTTCCCCGAACTTTAATCTTGAACACCCGCAGATTAGCAGATTTGGATAATATTCCTAAGACACCAAGACCCGATTACAGCCCCTCAGGTTCGTCTTATGCTTCAGATACATTAAGACGTGCAACTAAAGGAAGAATAAGAAAAGTGCTTTACCCTAAGCATAAGTGGATTAATTCTTATTTATGCATTATTATTATTATTATTATTATTATTATTATTATTATTATTATTATTATTATTATTATTATTATTATTATATATATATATATATATATATATATATATATATATATATATATATATATATATATATATATATATATATATATATAATTTGTTTATTTACTTGTAATGCTCGTTTGTATTAAATGTAAATATACCATATTATACACTTTGTTTATAACTCCTTTAGTATATATATATATATATATATATAAGAGCACAGCAGCAGCATATAGCATATATGGTTATAGTTATGAGCAGCATATATATATATATATATATATATATATATATATATATATATATATATATAATATATATATATATATATATATATATATATATATATACCGTATATATATATTACTTATGTTAAATTGAAAAGATATTAAGTTCAAAAGGTAGGGGTAGAAATAAACAATTTTTGGCGAAGTGAGTGTGGTACCCTGTTAAGTTTAATTCCTATATAAAAACAGGTGAAATTAAGAATTATTAATCATCATTCATCGTAATCATGGAGAGTGCAGATCACTTCTATTTAACCTTGCCTTTATCGGCCTCGCTGAATCTACATCCTGATAATAAACTCTCTGATTTCACATCCAAATTAATGAATCCTTTTGAGATTGAAAGAGACCTGTATAGGAAGTAGGGTTGTGTGAAATGATATTAAACACCAATATGGAGAATGTTCCCCACAATCTATACTTGATGTTGGTTTACGGAAGTGTGGAATGTGTTAAAACTATATTAGAAGTGAAAAACACAGGTGATCTGAACCGCGCTACGATTGGTACAAAAGAATACTTCTATGAAAAATTTGTACTGATGAAGGCTTATTTTAATTCGGTACCTGCTATGTTCAGCTATTTAAATACGCTTTTTACGTAAAAACCAGTATTATGTGCAGAGACCTAGTTTACAACACCGTTGTTCAACCCTCTGAAGATGAAGTGTTACTTACGCTGAGGTCAACAGCTAGCGTTAACCTTAGAAACAGGGATATGTTTATTCATAAGCGGTCATCATGGCAGCGAAAACACGTCCAGGAACGTAATATGTGCAGAGACCTAGTTTACAACACAGCTGTTCAACCCTCTGAAGATGAAGTGTTAATTACGCTGAGGTCAACAGCTAGCGTTAACCTTAGAAACAGGGATATGTTTATTCATAAGCGGTCATAATGGCAGCGAAAACACGTCCAGGAACGTAATGGTCTTTTAGATATCATTCATGATACCCCTACTATGCTGAAGAGGGTTATACCTGCGGTGGAGAAACATCCCATATCACACGAGCAGATCATTAATGAACAAGAAAGGGTGCTACATTATACATGTACACCCTCCGAGATGCTCAAACACCCATTCATGGCATATTTTTACACCGACATAGTGGAGCATCAATATGGATGGGACATTACAGCTCCTTTGTTAAGAGTAGTGTATTTTCCTAAGGAGAGCAGAGTTATAACATTCCCCAATGTTCAAATCTTGCCTTAAGCCGATCCCAAATATGTTCTATAAAAGTGCATATAAAGGATGTAGAAGGAAGGCCTTATCCATTCACGAGTGGTTCACTGATGTGTAAAGTTCATATTAGAAAGAAGCAGTCGCTTCAACTATAACATGATGGAATATTTTTTAAGCAGTTTTGAAAATCTTATCTATATGCTATTGGAAATTCTTCAAGAAATAGACGCAGCTGTAAGATATATAAGCGGCGGTGTAATCAACTATATTTTTTCATTCATCCACATACTCTCACAGTGTAAAGATAGTATAAGAAAGAAGCTATGAATAGTAATGAATAGGAAAAGAGTATTCGTAGTGTCAAAATTACAAAGGGGGTATGGTCTTGTAGGATTTTTCACTAAATTATGGAGAAGCACAATGCCCCTGTTTAGAAGAGGGTGGTGAATATTTAGGTAAAAAAGCTATAAGAACAGGCCTGCACACTATACAAGATATAGCGGCCGGCGCCGATCCACGTGCATCATTAAAAAGACGAATTGCTGATGTTTCTGATGAGATGTTGGATGACGTTAAGAACCGAATAAGACGTAAAATGACTGGCCGAGGCAAGGCGCAAGTTAAAGGACGTAGGAAAATCAAAAACAAGAAAAAACCTAAGACTAAAAGACCTCTGAAGAAAAATGCATTGATGTGTTTGCTATTTAATTACTAACAGGCATCCTTCACCTAAAATGTGTTACCATGCAACTATCCTGTATATAAGGAACGTATAACCCCTATCCTGCTCATTATAAGGTCAACCTCCGCAGTGACAAGATGTATTTCCTTGATCCTTCTAGCCCAGACTGCTGCAAGAGCGAATTGGATCTCTTCTCTATGAGTTCTACCCAAATTAACGTAAGCGAGGCCAATTTCATCTATTAACTCAACTCACTCGATCACCAGCACCGATGTTCCTCTCGAGTTCAGTATTCCAGGCACTTCAGACCAGTATCTAGATCTTTCAATGTGTTTTTGCATTTAAAAACGAAATTGACAAAGCCTGATGGTACAGATTTTCCTTCCGGTAACGACCACATAGTGTTAACAGAGTCAAATTTCCTGTATACTTGTTTTAATCAGATTGACGTTTATCTCAATGAAACTTCACTCGGTGCGACAGCGGCAAATTATCCTTATAGAAGTTATGTAGAGCATTAATAAATTTTTCAGACGATGCTAAACAATCTCACTTTCAATCATGTGGTTTTTATAGTTTCAAAGACGAGGCTGCACACGTAGATAAAGCGGCTAAAGTCATAAATAAGACTTATGAATTTTACGGACTCTTAAATGGTGATATTTTCTCTCAAGAAAGACTTATTCTTCCAGCTGTAGATACTAGAATCCGCTTAACCAGATCAAGTCCTAAATTCACACTTAAAATAAAAAGTAAACCTGCTGCTATGACTGTATGTCCAGAGCCTGTTTTCAAGCTGTTAGAAAGGTGAAGTTATTTCCCCAGAGACACTTGGAAATTGAGAAATCGCTTTTGACCACTTCAGCTAAGTTCCCCATCAGAAGAGTCGAAACCAAAATATTTAATTTTACGCATGGATTATCAAGTATCAATATCCCAAACATTGTTAACGGGAATCTACCACAGAAAGTAGTAGTAGGAATTGTCGAACACGAAGCATATTCTGGGCATTTTAAAAAATCCCCTTATAAATTCTCCCCTTTTGGACTTAGATTTGTCAGTTTACATGTAAATGGACAACCTTACGGACGTGACTATGAAATGTTATACAATGGGGCACAATGTTCGAGACCTTTTTACGATCTAATAGCTAATACTGTTTCTTGCGGTGATAGCGGAACGGGGGTAAATCTTGAAGATTACGCAAGGAATGGTAATTTATACGCTTTCGATCTCAGCGCAGACCTTTCAGCGTGTAACGCAAGTCATTTAAACATATTGAGAAAGGGGATACTAGGATTAAGTCTCTCATTTAGTGGAAGTCTACAATCATCCATCACTGTTGTTATTTATCTGGAACATCCTCAGATCATTGAAATTGACAGAGTACGCAATGTGCTCCTGAATTATTAAAGATGAATGAGGAAGAAATAAAAACTATGTTTAAAAACGAACCTCGATTTTTAGGAGTCTTCGCCATTAATGAAGTAGACTGTGAAACTGGAGAAGGATAACGGTTTCGTATTCAACACTTCGCCTCGTCACGCAAAAACAGAAGGACACTGGATTTCTGTCTATAGGAGGAAAAACGGAGCTGTTTATCTGATTGATTCTTTGGACTTAAAATTTATTTTGAAAAATCATTATATCATTTCATTTTTAAAATATAATAATGTAAATTATATAAACTGTCTTGACCTGTCCAACCATCATACTCTAATTTATGTGGAGTCTATTATATTTATTTTATTATGTTTTTTAAACAGTACGTTTTAATGAATCAAATATTTTCGATGCTATAAATTTGTATGTCAATGATTATATAGTTTCTAATTATGTAATAAATGCTTTAAAATAAAAACATGCTTTTACTATCCTTAAAACTTTTTTCCCTATATATATATATATACATATATATATATATATATATATATATATATATATATATATATATATATATATATATATATATATATATATATATATATCAAGAGTTAAATGTATATAAACCTACAAAAGATAAAGGTTCATGAAATTTCACGTGGTATATAAAACTGAACAGCTAAAGTTTCAGGAAAATTCATGTTTATGACGTCACGAGTTTAAAGGTGCATGGGTACAATGTAGCGAATATGATATTCAGTAGCGATCTGAACGGCGTAGCGTTGTAGTTGTCCTTGTAATACATTTAAAAAGGTGTAGCTATGGGTGTTATAACATATTCAAAGGATCTGGTTTATTTTAAAATCATGGTACACGTGTGTTAATTACACATCCTATTTTTCAACTAGACATCCTTACACGCATAGGGATCCTTCCAAATTGCGTATTGTTTGTGCATCAGATAATGTTCACGGCCATCGAATGCGTGCCTCAGCTGCAGTGAAGGAAGGACATGAAACTATATACTTCGATATAAAGTATTATAATATGATCCCCATACTGGACGGCCATATAGAGAAAATTACGGGGACGAGTAGCGTGTATAAAACATTTACAGTTAATGTAGAACGATTTAAAATACAGATCCCCCTTCCAATCCATCTAAAAATTTCATCTAAGATACGTGCTTTGGCCGATCAAGATCTTGGTGAGCGTGCAAGAAAGAGGCTGATCAATTATATAATAACAACTATAAGAAATGAGCTTTCTGGAGCCTATGTTACATTTCCATCAGGGGAGCATCAAGATGTTTGTGGGTGGAGGTAAAGAATGTTTATTTATATATGTACACCTCATGTATATTTTACTAAAATTTTAGAGTGAAAACTTTTTCATATCCTCTATATTAAGAAGAGCATATATATATATATATATATATATATATATATATATATATATATATATATATATATATATATATATATATATATATATATATATATATATATATATATATATATATATATATATTTCATTTACATGCTAATAATAATAATAATAATAATAATAATAATAATAATAATAATAATAATATTTTTAATTTAAAGGCAGATTTGAAGTGCGAAGTAAATTTTAGCCGGTGAATATATATTTTAAAATTCATTGTTGTTGTTTCTGTTATAGTCAGCTTAGCATTCCAAAGGCTATCCTGGTTTGTTTTTATGTTATCATGTTTAGTTCTGTTTTATCAGGACTCGTTTTCTGCCTTATCAACTTGCGTTTGTAGATAATGCGTGTATCATCAGATTAACAGGAATATATTTATATAATAAAGACGTAAAGCCATAAAGCCGTTCCGCCAAGAGATGTCTGAGGGGTCACTTACAGTCTATTTGTTAAACGTCCTTATGGACTTGCGTCTTTTGGGTATGTAAAAACATGTTTTTACATACCCTAAAGACGTAAAGCCGAAAAGCGCTAAGGTTCGAATACGAAACAGCGGTGTTGGCAGCACCCTATTGGGGCTATTGATCCTGGTGTCTTAAGGAGATATTCCCGTAAAAGCGTATTTCTAATAAAATTTTAAACAACTTTTAATAAAAATTTAATTTGTTTTCCAAGTTTCAAGTACAACGTTTGTTTTACGTACTGTTGTAAAGTATTTAAAATAATAATAATAATAATAATAATAATAATAATAATAATAATAATAATAATAATAATAATAATAATAATAATAATAATAAAAACATTTTTTTCAAGTTTTAAGTACAACGTTTGTTTTACGAACTGTTGTAAAGTAATAATAAAAATAATAATAATAATAATAATAATAATAATAATAATAATAAAATTAATCATTATAATAATAATTAAAATAATAATAATTAATAATAATTAAAACATAATTTAAGTTTCAAGTACAACGATTGTTTTAAGAGCTGTTGTAAAGTAATAATAAAAATAATAATAATAATAATAATAATAATAATAATAATAATAATAATAATAATTAATAATAATAATAATAATAATAGCAAAAATATTAAAAGCATAATTTGTTTACAGCATATGCAAAATGTTTTCCAGCTTAAAAATAAAATAATAATAACGTAAATTGCTTTTTCAAGTTTTAAGTGCAACGTTTGTTTTACGTACTGTTGTAAAGTAATAATAAAAATACTCCTCTCTTTGTTCTTAGGTTTTCTGATTCTATGATGATTCTTCAGGTGGATGATATATAAAATGTAGATTGATACGAATTCACAGAAAAACCAAATGTAGTAGGAAAGTTGTGAATGGCAGGAAGGTGGCTGGTGCAATTAAATCCCTGGTGGATGTAAAGGGCCTAAGTCTTGAGTGCGCTGGGGTCTTACATGTGGGTATGTTGCTTACAGTGTTAATTTATAGTAGCGAGACTATGGTGTGGAATAAGTGATGTGTTATCTGCTGGACTTGTTGCTTTTAGATGAAGTCAATCTCTCTCCCTCTCTCTCTCTCTCTCTCTCTCTCTCTCTCTCTCTCTCTCTCTCTCTCTCTTCTTTCATCTCTCTTTGGACTTAGGTATTCTCTTTCATCTCTCTTTGGGCTTAGGTATTCTCACTTCCATCTCTCTTTTCTCTTAGGTCTTCTCTCTTTCTTCTCTCTTTGGGCTTAGGTCTTCTCTCTTTCATCTCTCTTTGGTCTTAGTTTTTTTTCTCTTTTTCATCTCTCTTTGGTCTTAGGTCTTCTCTCTCCTTCTCTCTGCGTTGTTGGATTTTTATATACTACTTTTGGTTAAAGCCTTTAAATTGGGGAGTCACCATTGTGAGAACCTGAGGATGATGAAGACTCATGAGGAACCTATGTGTGAAGCCTGAAAACACTCACCAAGAGCACCAACAGAGGAGGGATCAACCATGAAAGACCTTGTGAAGCCTGAAAATACTCACCAAGAGCGCCAGCAGAGGAGGGAACAACCATGAAAGACCTTGTGAAGCCTGAAAACACTCACCAAGAGCACCAACAGAGGAGGGAACAACCATGAAAGAAGATGGATAGAACAAATCATCCCCTGAAAGACCTTGAAATGTAAATTGAAGGAGGAAGAGGAGGGTTGAAACATCCATGAAAGATGGATAGAACAAAGCATCCCCTGAAAGAGCTTGAAGTATAAAATCACCACTTGAAAGATTCTGATAGGGGCTAAGAGGTGACTGGATAGCTGTTTTTAACGAATTGTTTGGCATAACGTAGTAGTAGTAGTAGTAGTAGTAGTAGTAGTAGTAGTAGTAGCACCTTCAAGCTGAGAAAATTATTTACTCTCTCAAACTTGTATGATTGTTGCTTTTAAATGAAATCAATCTCTCTCTCACACATTTTTATACGTTGATTATATATATATATATATATATATATATATATATATATATATATATATATATATATATATATATATATATATATATATATATATATATATATATATATATGTATATATATATATATATATATATATATATATATATATATATATATATATATATATATATATATATATATATATATATATATAAAGATACAGTAGTAGTAGTAGTAGTAGTAGTAGTAGTAGTACTCTCTCATCTTTATACGTGGATTATGATATATATATATATATATATATATATATATATATATATATATATATATATATATATATATATATATATATATATATATTTACTAAAAATGCAGTTTACTGATGCATTCTAAATTTAAATTTTTAAGCTTGGAATAAGTATAAAGTTTGTCATAAGCTAAGAATGGAATATTCTTTATATAGAAGGCTTTATTCTTCACCTATTATTGGGGCATGACACGGCTTAGTGGTCTAAGTGCACTGAAGTTGCCGTAATGGTCAGTGTTGGAATCCCAGTCTAGACAGTGACAGGAAAAAGTTACATTTTGGTCACGCCATGGATATGTCTTCCTGAGGGCTGGTACAGAAGGAAGAGGAGTCAGATGATATGCACACAAACGTATGTGCACTAACATGAAATGATGTAGTAGTATAAAAGGGCGAGTGAGGGTCACGAACCAAAGAGGCTCCGTAGGGGGTATGGGGGCAAGTGAAAATACCCTCCCTACATCTACAACTCCCACGAGAGCTGAGCAAAGCACAGACGAAGCCTCAGAGAGTGGAGAGCGCTGAGTGGAGGAAGCAGTCACAGAGAGTGAATGGGTAGTAGTATAAAATTTCGAGTAGGGTCACTAACCAGAGAAGCTCCGGAGGGGGTATAGGGGCAAGTGAAAATACCCTCTCTACCTCTACAACCCCCACGAGAGCTGAACAAAGATCAGACGAAGCCTCAGGGAGAGGGCCGGAGTGGAGGAAGCAGTCACCGAGAGTGGAGGGATGTGGTCCTGAGCAGTGCGGTGAGGCACAGGGTTCGGTGCACACCAAGAGCAGCAGCAACTAAAGTCTGAAACAGCTCATGAAAGAACATGAGCGCACGGGTATTGATCACACACACGCTTCGCGTATGTGAGACCGGCAAAACACCATGAAAGAGCATGACATGGATAATGAACCCACATGGTTTTCGACCATGTGTACGTAGGTGCCATAGGCACCTACATACACCCACGAAAGAGCTTGACGTCACCCAGATACCAATAAAAATGTAATGTACGCACATGGTCTACGACCATGTGAGTACGTAGGCACCTACGTATATACGAAAATCGTCAAGTCACCTTAGTTCTTCCGGTGTATATTACTACACATAGGATTTATTTTGAAAATTTCGACAAGAATTTGGGTAGTACCGTAGTAGGTAGTTGAATATTTTCAATAAAATGATTTTTTTTCATCAAATTTTAGTTAAAAGCAAAAATTAAAAATTAATCATTATTATATTAGTTCCTTCCTCGAATTTATCGAAAAGTTCAGAAAATGTCTGTTTCTCAGCTTCAACCAATTGAGAATGATCGATTACAATTTGAAGAATTTAAATATTCTTTCCCTCAAATATAAAAGAAAACTGCTCATCAAATCGCAAGATTGCGTTAATTGCAGATAAATATTATTATATGTAGCAACTACTTACTGGAAAAACAAAATAGTAGAAAGAGTTTTCCCGCACACTATGCCCTGACAAAGAAAATCTTCAAATGACTTGCTACCAGTGGGCAGGATTCAGACATATTAATTTTTAGTTATTGATATCATTATTGAATTTCTCATTTGAAATTGAAGAAAGAACGAAGAAATTGACGAAAAATTTGTTGCTCTTCAGATTTTGAGGAAATATAATTTTCTTTTATGTCTTTTAAGTAAAAAGAAAGAAAGCAAAAAATACATAAATACTAAATTTAGTTTTTAACAAGTTTCATTTACTAATTTTAAAGTTTTGCAAACGCTGTATCCCTTAAGTCTTTTCTATATATATATATATATATATATATATATATATATATATATATATATATATATATATATATATATATATATATATATATATATATATATATATATATATATATATATATATATATATATATATATCATTATATATATATATATATATATATATATATATATATACATTTTTATATATTTATATATATATATATATATATATATATATATATCTATATATATATATATATATATATATATATATATATATATATAAAATTTGCTCTTCCCAGCATTTTTAGTCAGCCTAAATTCGCATTACTCAAACGATTTTTTTTTCTTGGTCTGGACCAAATTACATGCGATTTGTACTTTTGTCTTCGTCTTGGTATACTCTACCTACCATGCAAAGGAAATTTCATTTGATGGAATATTCCCTTAGATATTCCATATTAATGTTTTTGTGTTATTTTAATGACTGCCACCACCCCAACTTAACATACCACTCTAAAATCACCAATTTCATATTGTGTACACTTCAAACTATATGTGTACCAAATTTCACCAGAAATTCCATATATATATATATATATATATATATATATATATATATATATATATATATATATATATATATATATATATATATATATATATATATATATATATATATATATATATATATATATATATATATATAATCGTGATAAATATCGTTGTATCGATTATCTTTTACTTTAAAAATTTATAACTTCAAACTTCATTTCCCTTGTTGTTATTAAGTCAATTTAGACACTGAAACTTTGTATATATGTTAATTAAAATATAATTTAACTAGTTACTAGTTTCATAAAACTAGTATATCTAGTTTTTGATTTATTAAAATTTAAAGTCAGAGAACCATTTTGGCTAGTAGTCTGACAAGTTTCATTTAACAGTTTCGATTAAAATATTACATTTTCGTCATTACTTGGAGCATATATAAATCATATATCTACAGAATCACCAAACTCCATTCTCTGTTTTATATTAGTTTAAATTGACCTCTTTGGCTTATAGTGGAGGGTTAAAATTCACCCTTTTGTGAAAAATTATACCATTTAGTCAGAATTTTATACTGATTCTACTGGTGTATATTTAATTACTATACTAGTAACTAGTAATTAATTATTTATTTATTTTCCTATGGAAGTAATTACATCATGTTACAAACATGTGGAAGAGTTTTCATATTTCAATTCTAAAAATTGCTATGTCAATATTTTTGGAAGTCGCAACCTTTTCGTGTAATATTTTTATAGCTAATAAGTAATATATATTACGCAAGTTTTTAAGTCACTCTGGATATTTTATTCATAATTAATGAATAAATTATAATTTTTTACTAATTGCCAACGGCTTTCGCGCACTTTTACTGGCTTATAAAAGGCGGTGTTCCTGGTTTTAGCACCAGTTCTATTGTTAAACCTTCTCCCTTGCTTCAATGCTGTCAGAATCGGTTGTCAAGCTGACTTTAGTCCGCATTGTAATCTGTCAACTTTTTTAAATGTAAACCGAGATTAAAATTTGAGACAATTCCTGCCTTCAGGTGGGAATTAAATCGTAGATTAGACAGGATCACCTCAGGTGGTTTATTAATTGTAGGTCTCAGTCAAGGATTGGACTGAGAGGAAACCATTAGTGTTTTTTTCATTTTTGTGTTCAATTAGTTAAAAGTGTTGGTTTTCAAAGCCCGAGGTCGCATTAGTTTATGTAGGATTTTCTTCTCCTATTTTTTTACAGATTTTACAGCTTAGATTTCTCAGCCATTTTGTTTCTAGAAAATCCTTCACTTCTTCCCATCATATAGAACAGCTTTTAGGAATCCGATCTTCATTCTATTCCTGGCTGAGATTCAATTTTTGTTGACGTTCCTTCAACTGATCCAAAGTCTCTGGCAATTGAGAAGGTTATTTTGTCTTTTCAATTTCCTAGTGGGCACGACAAACGGGTTCTAATTGAAGGAATAAAGTCTTAAATTAGCTCCCTACAAAATTGTTTCAGTCTACTCCCACGTTATTTTATATTTTCAAATTCTATCTTTGGAATTTAAAATATCGCGAATTAAACGAAACAATTTTCAACCAGATTGATGTTTCATTCTTTTTTTTTTGACTGGGATTAAAGTTTAATTCGTTAGGAGAAAGCAGCTGAAGAAATAGTTTCGGAATATTTTCATTCCTATTTCTCTACCTGTCCTATTCTCTTAAGCAAATTATCAAAATCCAAGTAACAAGCACTGTTAGAATAAATTTTCCTTTGATCATTGAAACAACGTCTTTTTTTTAAGTTATTTATTTAAACACATTAATTTGTCCTCACCTGCAATCATACAGGCAAAAATATAAATTTTAATCGATATTATATGTCGATTCCCTCATTTAAAATCGCATCTGAAATCATGTCAGGTAATAATGGGTGGTTAAATTGTATGGGCCGATGCTGAATGTGAACCACACCTAAACGTCAATTTTTTTACTGCATTTCATTTGACATTTTTCAATTTCAGACTTACTCAATTTGAACCATGGAAAGATACACAATGGAGCAACGTGTTAAAGTTATTCAGGCTTATTATGAAAATGGGCGTTCAAATCAAAATGCATATCGTGCACTTCGTGATTTTTTTGGTCAATTTAATCGTCCAAATGTGCGTACAATCGGAAAAATCGTGAAAAAATTTGAGCAAACCGGGTCTGTAGGAGATTTGAAAAGACCAGTGCATGCTCGTACAGCTCGTACTGCAGAAAATATTGCTGCTGTTCGCGATAGTGTGGCTGAGGAGCCATCCACTTCAACTCGTCGTCGTGCCCAACAATTGCACCTCTCACGCTCGTCGTTGATGAACATTATGCATAAAGACTTTAAACGCTTACAAGGTGCAATTGACTCAAAAACTAAAGCCTCTTGACCATACAAAACGTCGTCAATGGTCAGAATGGTGGCAAGAAATGGCAACAGTGGATGATCAATTTTCGAAGAAAATCATCTTCAGTGATGAGGCACATTTTCACCTCACTGGATTCGTCAATAAGCAGAATTGCCGCATTTGGGCGAATGATAATCCAAGAGTGATTGTCGAAAAACCAATGCACCTACAAAGAGTGACTGTTTGGTGCGGTTTATGGGCTGGCGGCATCATCGGGCCGTATTTTTTCCAAAATGAGGCCGGTCAGGCAATTACTGTGAATGGTGTTCGCTATCGTGAAATGATAACGAACTTTTTATGGCACGAATTGGAAGGTATGGATGTGGACGTATGTGGTTTCAACAGGACGGTGCCACTTGCCACACAGCTAACGAAACAATGGCTCTTTTGCACGACAAATTCAATGGCCGTGTTATCTCACGTGGTGGCGATGTCAATTGGCCGCCAAGATCATGTGATTTGACACCGTTGGACTTCTTTCTTTGGGGTTATTTGAAAGAAAAGGTGTACGTCGATAAACCAGCAACAATTCAAGAGCTAAAGGATGAGATAATTCGGCACATTAACGGCATAGAACCTCAATTATGCCTCAGCGTCATCGAAAATTTTGACCATCGGATGGAGGTGTGCCGCCGAGGTCGCGGCGACCATTTGGCCGATATTTTGTTCCATGCATAATTGAACCATACCATATTATCATAATAAAAAAATGACAAAATTCCTAACTAATTTGTGTTTTATTCAATCAACATCGTACAAATTTAACCACCCTATAGTAGTATTGATAAAGACTTTGATGTAAAAAAAAACATAGGGTGAAGATGATAGTATTGGAAAACATAATTAAATATTAAAAATAATATATATATATATATATATATATATATATATATATATATATATATATATATATATATATATATATATATATATATATATATATATATATATATATATATATATATATATATACTATATATATATATATATATATATGGTCAATTTACTCGTTTTTCAGTTATATATATTTTAAAAAATATTAATGATAAATTAAAAAGGAATACATAACTGGAAAATTGGATCAATTTTATTAGTGAAAATATAAAAAAAAAAAAAAAAAAAAATATATATATATATATATATATATATATATATATATATATATATATATATATATATATATATATATATATATATATATATATATATATATATAT